>CABFWB010001896.1:53418-133611 GCA_902151455.1 Timema bartmani | reverse complement strand
TTTGTTTCATCTTCTTTAATGCATCCTCCACCTCTTTCCTCTTCTGCTATTTCTTCCTGCTCCTCTGTTTCACTCTCATCTCGTTTCTCTTCCGGGTTAAAATTTTCTCAAAATATCTCACTCATAGTTCCTTTTCTTTCTCTCCTGTCTTCAACATTCTTCCTTCATCATTTATCATTCTAACTTCTTATAATTTCTCTTTCCTCCGGTTTCTTACTTAGTTATATAACACCTTCTTACTTCCTTCCACGTCACGTTCCAGCATTTATATCAATTTTTGCATCCTTCTGAATGTTTTATTATTTTCCTCCAATGCTTCCTTCACCATGGTATCTCCTTCCGCTTCCTCTTATTACCTGTCCTAAATACCTCCTCTGCAGCTTCCACCAAACTGTTTTTAAACCTTTCCCATTCAACCTCTACACTTTGCAACTCATGCTTGGGAACTAAGCTTCTTGCCTCTCTTAGGTACAACTTTCTTTTTTCTTCATTTTTTAGCCTCCACACCCTTATTCTTCTTTCTTGTCTTACTACCTTTCTCCTACATTCCCATCCATTTATGTCTGTCACTATCTAAAGGCACACTTGGTATTACCTTGATGTTTATCGGTCTACCTTTTCATTTCTTCATCCATGATAAAGGAGCCTATCACAAACTTTTGTTTCCCATCCCAACTGTATCTAGTGATCTTATGACTTTCTCTTTCCTTCTTATACCAGCTGTTTGCCACTTTTATTTTATTTCTTGCACATAACTCCAAAAGCTTCTACCCTCCTCATTTCTCTCTACCCATCCTTTATTACCTTACACCTATTCAAACCCTACTCTCTCTTTTCCTACTTTTGCATTCAGATCCCCCTTTACTATATGACACTCGTTTTCCAAATACCTTTCTAGGACTTCCTCAAACTTGTTCTTTTCTTCTACTGGGCACCCCACTTGTGGGATGAACACTTGAATCACCTACACCTTTTATCCTCAATCATTTATTGTAATCCTTATTATTCTGTCATTTATCCCTTCTCCTACTACGGAGCCTATTTTGCTTCTCTACTGTTGATCATTTCCCATCTAATGCAGAATGAAGCCATTCTTTACTTCCTTCATGTCGCTCCCTCTCCAGATCATCCCCTCTTTTTTCCGTACATCCTACCTACAATCTCCTGCAGGAAACCATAATGGATGTAGGAAACTAATTTATTAATTGCTTTTAAAATGTGTTAAGTCAATTCTTAAGGTTTTTTTTTTTACTATGTTATACTATTTGTTCAGGTTATACGGATATGTACTAATTACGCTTAGGGGTTAGGGATGGTTTAATTTAGAGGAAGTGTACCCACATTTTTGTGGAGCGATAGTAGAAAACCATTTTAGTAAAACCACACTCAGTAAAACAACTAGAATTCGACCCCCAAACTTCCTATTATTGGTAATCTAGTCTAACACAAGAGTGACGCCTTAGACTATATAACCATCGAAGTAGATCTTAAATGTTTTTAATTATTTAAATAGTATAAATACAATCCAAAGCAAACTCCCACCCAAATGTCAAAAGTAACTTTAGAATTCTATACTTTAATAAACATATCAGACAACTTAGCTCAGTCAGTAGCATGTCTGTCTATTGAGCTAAGTGTCCCGGGTTTGATTCCCGACATGGTCAAAGAAGGTATCATTGGTGAAATGTGGGTTAACCCTTTCACAGTGGTGAATTAACAGCCACGGGCTAGATATTGTGCTTGTCCTAGTCTTAATTTAGATTATAAGGCATATTAAGCTACGACAGGCTTAGCCAGCCGGTAGTGGAAAATATATGGCTTGAATAAAAAAGTGACCTAGGCTACAGGCTGGAAACAATAATGGATGTAAATAAAACTTCGATAAACATAATTTACATTTTTGAACTTTCAAAGGAAGTTTTCTTGTCTCGACGCATTTTGATATTATTTCTTATACTTGTTTGGATTTGTCTTGAATTAAAAAAGAAGTTCTAGCATATCCCTAGTTTTTAAGTCTTTCTTACTATGAAAATGGAATATTTCTGAAAATTAAAAAAGTTATGTGTAACTGTGAAAGTGATAAGATGAAAATGTTAAAGTGATAAAGTGATTATAAAGAATGAATCAAGAAGAACCAAGAATTATCCCATCAGGTTGGCTTCTTTCACTATCACTTAATTCACATTAATGAACAGTGTTTATTTGGGATGTACGGGAATCACTTTTTATTTCGGGACAAGAATGGGAAATTTTAAAATTATCCTTTAAAATAATCTTAGATTTAAAATATATTGATTTCAAAACTAATATGGTAAGACTTGTTAAAACTATAATATTATTAAAGCCCGCTTCAGTGGCTGCATTGTCTAAGGCATCACTCTCGCAAGAGACTAGAAAAAACATGGCTAAAGGTAATAAAAACAATAAAAAATAACATAAAATAAAAAGAAGTGTGCACGAATAGCATTTTTTTTGATCAAATCAAATAACAAAATTTTGAATTAATATCAAATAATACAATTAATAAAATGCCTATTTTTATTAAATTTTTGATGGAAATTAATTTTATTAGTTAATTTCTTTTAAAAACCGTGTTTTATATATAATCATTTGCATAGGGAAAAAAATAGTACAAAACATAATAGAATGATATCTAGTTTGTGTAAATGGGAGGTAGTGATAGATTTTCTTGAAGAGGTAGACATTGCCTCTTTATCCAATGGCAGCAATGTAAAGTGTGAGTGAGCTATGTTGTTCTTTACACTGTAGAAATCATTTTGTGTTCTTTCCTTTTATATATTTTTAGCCATCATTCTTGTACCTTTTCTTGAATATAGCACATATTTATAAACGCTTTACTATTTCGATGCAACATGGATATTTATTTATCTATAGACATATTCTAAAATGTTTAAGATACTTTATTCCATAGTTAGAAATATCAAAATTAAAAAAAAGCACCACATTTGGAAAGCTTAAAACATTTTATAACAAACCTGAGCAAATTGTTGAAGTTGTGCCTGAGCTTGTGCTTGTGCTTGTGCTTGTGCTTGTGCCTGTTGAATCTGGTAATGCTTCAGTAGCTCAGTCAGCACACCATTTAATTTCAGGTCCAAATCTGTCTCAGATGCATCAGGATTCTCAAAAATAAAATAAAACAATTCAATTAAAATCTAAAATGTTATATATTTTGTAGAAATGGTGGAACATGCTCAGAGAAAGTATTCCAAAATAAAGGTTAGGCTAGTAGAAATCTTAAAATAAAACTATGGCCAAATTTAAATTTTCGATGGGAATTATTAAAAAAACAATAGAGGTTTTCTGTGAATAAAAACCTATTCTCAACCAATAAAACAATGATTGAATATAATTATTACAATCCAATCCACACAATATTAAATTGATTGAGCTAACATATAAATATTATAGAACATATTAAAGGAACAATATTTTTACCCCTTTTTAGTTTTTTTTTTAATTTCTTGCTTTTTGTTTAGGTTAGTTACTTTCCTAAGCCTCTATTCCTTCTCCACTATCTCTTTAGGCACCATTGCAATGTATTTTATACCAACATTTTTAATACAATTGGTGCTGACAGCGCAAAAAAAGTTATTTCCAATGTAAAAAATGTGAACTCTTATCGAATGGAGTTTCTAATTGGCTGAGCCATACAAAGTTCCCTTACAAAGACTTGGATTGAACAAAATTGATAACAGCATTCATAAAGTAAGCAAATTATGAATTTAAATTTTAATGTTTAGTCAAAACTATTGAGCAGAAACTATCAAAATATGTTAAATGATGCCACTTTAACTGAAATCTTACTGCATTATTAAATTTTAATATGGATAGTGGAGAGCAGAGATAGGTAGCCTATATGTATGGCATGACAAAGACAAATGTAGTTGCTTACCTCTCTTCTTAACGCATCTTTCAAGGCCACTTGATTTATCATCATAGGATTCAATCCTAAGCAAAAAGGAAAGGAAAACATTTTAAATGGCTAAATATTTCCAAAAATACAATCCCTAAAAACTTTTAAAATGGTATGCTTTAAAACTTTTTTAAATTAGTATTTTTTTCTGTTGAATCTTTTCACAAAATTGATTACTTGGCCTTTTATATGCAAATAGTGGTTAATTTGTCAATTTTAATGAGAATTAGCTCCGTCCAAACTATACACATTTTTACTTAATCACAGATGACAATTTTCTTTGCCTAAAATTGCCAGGAAAAATTGTATTGACTGAAGCATTATAATCAAATAGCCGAAGCTATTATTAATTGTCATTTTTCAATTTTCAGAATACGAAGCATTATAGTTTTTTTTCTTAATATTCATATAACAAATAAAAGTTTCCACTCTAAAAACATCATTTCCTTCCACTGGGGGTCTGCAAACTCAAGTTTTTAAATTCAAGTTGATTTTGAGTGAACTTTTCTAAAGGTCCTATATATCAAGTCAGGTCGAGCTTGGGTTGAATAAATATATTATTTTAGAACATAATTTATGTTAATGAAATAAGATACAGATATTTAAAATAAAGTTGAACAAAAATATGTTTCAAATGATTTTTAAATAGTTAAACAAAATCAAAACATAGTAAATTATAGAATTAACTTTTAAATATACTCTTCAAGGAAAGCCTCATTTTGCTTTTGAGGTAATTTGTTTTACAGTAGGATCTAGCTAATTCAACATTGGTTAATTAAAAACATTGTGTAGTTCTACCCACAATGATTCCCCATGAAATTCCTATTTGAATCAATGGTATAAAATAACATTTACTAGTAATTTAAAATTTTAGCCATAACTATTTGGATAATTCGAAGCCTATACACTGTTAATTTTTTCTAGTTTGTAATCATTTAAAATCTGGCTTAACAATCTTTATTAAATCACCTCATACGCCAAGAGTTTAATTTAATGTTAAAGTTATTGACGCACAGTAAAAGAAAAAGCGCGGAATTGTGTACTGGCGGCGAGCGGATTTTAAAGAGTAGGTTCAGCTTTTATTGCTTCCTTGTGACAATGTAATCACTTAACATCCTGATGGACTCATTAAAGTTTTCAATTTTTGTATGTGTGTATTATATAGCATAAATAATATTTGTTTAAATGTCGCATATTTTGAGGAAATCGATTATTAAAGTGTAGGCTAGATACTCATCTAAATAGTTTATTTGAATTTTATTTTAAGATATACCTTGATCTTTGAACTAAAAAAAGTTTTAATGTATTTGGAAGGGCTAATGTACTTTTCCAGGGTGTCCAGCCAAATAATATTTAAAAATTCCCCGACTTTTCCAATTTTTACAGTACTATATATTCAAACATTGTTTTTTTAAGATCACAATTTAATGAAATAATATATTTAGACATATGAAATTATGTCACTCAAAAACAGTCAAATCATTTTAAGACATTAAAAGATTGTTTTACACAAATACATCTTAAAAGTATTGTGAGACATTTTTTTTTTTTTAGTTTCTTCTTCCTTTAACATAATCAATTCTCACGTATGTGCACAGCTATGACTCAAGAATAACTTTAGTTAAAGACGTACCGCCGGGGGATGGGGGCTGTAGNNGGGACCAATTGAAAATCACTTGTTGACTTCTGAGAATTGAGATTAACATGATCAACAGGGACAAATGAGTTTAAATAGATTCCTAGTGTGTATTAATTGGAGAGTAATGTTATTTTTACTAATGTAAATAAAAGTTGCAAATTTTTTTTAGTGAAAATGTAAAAATTCCAAAGTTTGATCAAATTTCCTGACTTTTCCCTAATCAAGCAAATTCCCTGTTTTCCATGTCGCTGGACACCCTTTTAACAGAGTTTTACCGTTTTGATACATCCAAATTATTTTTTATTTTTCTCCTAGTGTAACTGCACTTTTTTTTAGCTTTATTATTTGAGCACTCATTTTTGTGTTTCGGTGGCATTCTTCCTGTGAATAAACAATAGCATGACTAAGTGAACTGTGCGCGATAAGATAACAAGTGAAAATGCAATGAGCCGTTTGCTTCTACTGTGGTATGGCTACCAAGGAGACCTGAAAAGCTGCACAGTACCTCAGGAGCATTCATTTGACACCAGTGTGCCACTAAGCTTTCAGGCCCACAAGTTCAGTAATCAGAATTTTCATTAATTTTTGCGACTTACGAGTACATTTACATAACTGCGAATTTACGTAAGTCGCAAGTTATGTAGCTCGAGGGATTACTGTAATCTTGACTAGTCATAGGCCCTCAAATCCCTAAGGATATTCGAGATTTTAAGACAATTTCAGATTTGAGACTCAAATCCTTAGAAAGATTTATATATATATTTTTTATTATTTTTTATGTGAAATTTGTTTTAGGGTAATAATACCGCTTAATGCTGGTTAAAAACCAATTATATTTTTATTTAGCATTGCGTCTTACTGCCCGTTAGGTTTATACACTTAAGTACTAATTAGGCTAATGGTGTTAGGGATTGGTATGGTTGAATTTAGAGGAAGTGAACTCTCATTTGCGTGGAGGGAAAGTGGAAAAATCATTTAGGAAAAACCACCTTAATTCACCCGACCGAGATTCGAACCTTGATATTCCCGTCCTCGGCAGTTTAGCTCAACACGAGCCTAGCACGTTAGCTAACTATGCCACCAGGTGAATAATTATAATTATAGGATGAACTTAACAACTAGGCCTCAGACTAGTAATTTAACACTTAATTGAATTTATGAATCTTATCATGAATGGATTTTAAGAAAGAATGTTAAAATTTATTTACTATTTATATTTTCTATTATATTTATATTTCCAAGATTCAGATTCATAAAATGGTGAATTCAATCAAACTAATCTTGACCATATGCATTCTGGTTGGTTTTCCACAACGAGGTTTTTACTTATTTCTCAAGGTGATTGGTAGCACAATTTTTTAAATTTCACTATAATAATCAAAATGAAAAAGCACCAAATAAATTGTGGTTAGCTTAACTACAATGATAAGTGGATCCTAATATCATGTTTATAAACATAAGTAATACAAAAGGGAACAATTTTTATAATATTATATATATATAAAATTATTTTTAAACAAAATGGAACATAAGTGAATGTTCAAACTATTTTAGTGACATCAGTATTAAGATTTTCAGCAAATAACTTCACTCTTTATTCAAATACTTTTAGTGAGAGGTTAGCAATCTATTTAAATTCTTCTTTTATTGATATTATAAGTTCAGTTAATAGAGTGATGGACTGACTTTAAAATGGTGGGAACACTTCTTCGATATTAAATAATAGCTATCCCATCCACCAATGTATATTTCCCCTCCAGTTTCATTAGAAACAAATTTCTATTTAGAGCTTCTGTTGTTTACTGATTATAAATAACTGCTGCAGTGGGTTTAAACAAAGTTTATCTGACCTATTTTAACTGAGAATTTATTTTATCTTTGACCAATAACCTAATTTTTTAAGTAGCCAACATAGTTAATTTCTAAAATGCAATCAATTTACTTGTACTTGGCTCAAAAAGTGTGTACATTTTGAGAAACCCGTTATAAAATTGGAATCAGACAAAACAGCTTAAACTAGAAACCCTTAATAAATACCCTAAAAAAATACTACAAAATTGTAAGTCTATATTCCCATCATTTGTAACTAAAATCTTTACCTAGGAAAGGTTTGGGTTTCTTTTCGTTTTCGTAGTCCTCCCACGCTGCCTTTCTCTCCTCTTCATTAAGTTCCTCTTCCTGCTTGTTCTCCAATAAGGAATCATGTTCATGGTAGTTCTCTATCACTTTCTCATGTTCCTTCAACAGTTCTGCCAGGAGACGATCCTGAAACACACAACATAACAAGACTTTGCAATGACCCAGAATCTGAATTGATTCTTTAATGGCAAGCTTACAGTTGATAAGTAGAGACATCAAAATTTCATCAGATAAGTTTTTATGAACTTTTCCTTAGAACATTAAAATGACTATCAAACCATATTTAAAGTTAAATGTAGGATATTTGTTTTAGCAAATTTTTAAATGCAAATTATTGTCAATTTATTAATTTTAAGACAAATCAACAATTACAAAATTCAAATAAAAAAAAATTCCCTATGTCTAGGAAATGTATATTTCTATAAAATAAAAACTTTGTTAAAGATGTGTTTAGTATCAAACCCAAACCCCACCCATCTCTAATCTCATTAATATTTATTATTTAAAGTTGCTGAATTGAATAAAAATGAGAACTTAATTAATTTATGCACACAATTAACAGGTGAATCCAAGTAGTTTGGCACAGAAATTGGGTTATTTATTATAATAACAAAAGTTTTGTCTACATAGCAACTATTCAAACCCTAAGAATTCAAGGGATTCACGGGTCCCATCCCTAGCCAAAATTCAACTTTTTATAAAATAAAATAATCCAATAATTTTATTCACAGCCAATCAGGAAATTTGATCTTGAGATTATGACAAATTTTTACATTCAATGTGAACAAGAACCCAAAAAGGAAAATTATAAACTTCTGTCTGTCTGTCCCAGTACAGATTCAAAACGGTTTGATGGATTTTGTTTAAACTTGATATTTAGATTATTATAAAGCTACCTTTACTACAAGTTTTATTTTTTATTTTTACCCAACCATTCAATTAAGGGTAGTTTATTGACAAGTAATATTTTTTATTACAAATTTTTCTAAAATGGCTTTAAGGATTTTATTTAAAATGCATATCTAAGATTGTTTTGTCATGACAAATAGCACTATATAATTCATTTTTGGACAACAATTCTTTGACAGGTAGTTTACTAACGATTGATTTTTCACAATCTTGAAATATTTTACAAATGGCTCTAATGATTTAGTTCCAAATGGGTATCTTAGTAGTCTTCGATGTGACAATTAAAATTGTTTACTTGTTTTTAAGGTAAAAACTCATTTATGAGTGGTTTAACAATAACTGATTTTTTAAAAACTTAAGACATGGTGTCTACTCAACTTGACCAATGAAATTCCCGACTTTTTCCCTGATCATTTCCTAAAATTCCCGACTAAAAAGTATGTCACATCCTTCTAATACCCCTAACTCCCCCCTTATTTTTCTATTAATCTTTTTTTATGAATAATTATAAGTTTTAAAATTTAAATAAACATATTTTTTAGATTTGTATTAACATTGTTTATTAGGAATTGTAAAATTTACTATACAGCTACAAAAAAAAAAATTCAGTTTGAATAACATTATTATTTACTGTTTTAGTAATTATTATATTTCATATTTTGAGTAAAACCACATTTTCGCAGATTTGTAATGTAATTTACCAAATTCCCGGCTAATTCCTGTTTTCCCGCCTTTTCCCGGATGGTAGACACCCTGTTAAGAGATATTTAAGAAATTGCATTAACGATTTTGTTAAAAATGGGTATCTCGGTAGTGTTTGACATAACAATTAACATTGTTTACTTGTTTTTGAGGTAAGAAATCATTTATGAGTAGTTTGCTGATATTTATAGGAAGTTTGCTGACAAGTTATTTTTCAAAATCCGGAAATATTTTTAAAATTACACTAACAATATGGTTCCAAATGGGTATCTAGGGAGTGTTTGGTGTAACAAATAGCCAAGTATACTTTGTTTTGAGTGAAAATTCAATAAAAGATCTCGAATCCAAATCCTAGCAGATTGTTAGAAATTTTAATGATTTACAAATAGACCTACATTAAATAATATGGGCCTAAGCTGTAAATTAAGATTTATTTCAATCATGCTATCAATTTAATTCAACCCCAACCACCCCTCACAAAATACTGGTTAAAATCCAGCCAAATTAAACAATCTTGACTCGAATTATTGTTTAAAAATCTAATAAAAATTTTTAGTGTCTTTTAGTTATTTTTTAAAGTGTTGATAGAATAAGTTGAGTTTCTAAAAAAAAACATGTGAAATAAACAGATGAGGCCTAGTTAACCTTTTAATCAACTTTAATCATCATTGAAGGATTATAATTTATTTTAATAAGAAAGCAAAAACAAAAATACAAACAGATTAAAAAAAAAAAGAGACTAAAACAACATGCTTAACAACTGGTATGATATTTAAACATTTTAAAATTATTTTTCAAAATAACGAACACTTCCTAGTAATGGAAATTTTTTTGGTTCTGAATGTGTCCACTAGTAAGAGATTTGACTGTATGAGAGTAAAGGTCCACATATTTATTTAAAAGTTTTTGAAGCATTGCCTGTTGTGGGGATTAAAAACTATTTCTACAAGCATACGTAATATTTGGAAGGTACGAGAAAGGTGGATAGAAATATATAAAAGGACCAAACACAATATGGCTTTTACAATAAAAAGAAGAACACAGTTCACACTTTACATTGCTGCCATTGGACAAAGAGGTACTGACTGGCTCTTGAATAAAATCGATCATTACCACTCAATAATGGTGTGCGAAGCTTTGAAAAGTCCTTCGGCTTCGACATCTACAATAACCTTCGCATATTCGGAAAATTTTGAAGTAAGGATTAAACTTTGATAAATTATCAAACGATTTAATTTTATCTTACTAAATATTACATTTTTCAATATTTGCATAAAAATGAGGTGGCCCAATGGCTAAATAATTTTATAGTAAAGGAAATTTATAGAACTAAAGAAAAAGGAAAAATAAACTGAAGAAAGCCCACCTAGGGAAAGAGGAAAAATGTGGGAAGAATCCAATGCACAAAGGTGACATCATCTTCCTTTCTTTTGTCTTTAGTGCCGAAATATTATTCTATTTGTGTTAAAATGTGTGTGTAATTTACTATTTCTACTATAGAAGACTGAAGAAAGGAAGAAGATGTCACCTTTGTGCATTGGATTCTTCACACTTTTTTTTGGTTTTTTTTAAATCAAATTTACTCTTAGCAGTTTATTTTTCCTTTTTATTTAGTTCTATCATTTTCCTTTACTATAAAATTTTTCAATATTTGCTCATTTTAAAACCGTTACTAACCAGAGTTTTAACATTGACTAGTAATTTAACTAACACAACGTTATCATGGATAAAGAACAAGTAAGTAAATGTTAATATATTATTTTCACTGTCACCAACATAATTTTGTAGAAAATAAAAAATACCTATAAGGAAATAACACCATGGTCACTGGTAAGAAGCAGAGAAAGTGCTTTATGTCAAAGTCCAGAAAAATCACCTTGGGGAGTATTGGTATTGGTCTCTTGGTTGTCTGTTCCGGGTCGAAGGTGTAAAGCTCCTGTAAATCAGCCATGTTATAGTGCCGCTCAATCTGCTGTTCGTCCACCACTCGACAAGATAGAGAGAGCTTTGTAACTTGCCTGTCATATATCTTTTCCTCCATGGTGCCCTGTGACACAAAGCTAGGTTGTGTGAGTGTACATGAATTAATAGATAAATACCATGCTAAAAAGTTTACTCATTATTGGAAGCATTTAAAACTAATAGTTTAATGTTATCTAATAATACTTAATATGAGTACAATTAATAATTCTTATCTAAGCTTTCAGTACACACTATGAACAAATATTATAATTATTTGAGCTAAGAAGGACAATACCAATTAGCTTCTAATTATAAGTTAATTAATTCAAAATTATGTTTATATTAATGTTCCTAATTATCACAATATTCTCAATTCTTATGAAGAGGATTTTTATTTTGTCGCTCCTTAATGGCTTTTTTAACCCCTCCAATATTAATGAAAAGCCAAAATAGAAGCAGAATTAAACCCTGTGAAATGAAATTTTTGAGAAGCACTACAGGAGTTAAAAGAATGGTCAGGATGAGAAATGAAAGTGTGAGAGCCAGTGAGGTACAGAAGGGAGGAGTTATGAATGGTACGGCTCATGGAGGAGGATAAGATGCTGGATATTAAAGTGGGAGGCAGGAGGGCAAGTGGCTAAAGTGCAGAGAAGTGTGGAGGAGAGAGGAGATTACTGGGTCATTGTGGAGGAGAGCCTTATGTTCCAAACAGACCAGACCAGTGCCTGGAAGCTGTTGATGTCGATGATGACTGGTTTATTTGCCATTTCACTCAAGAGTCGACAAATTGTAAATGTACTTAACATAACCTATATGTTCTGGTAGTTTTAAAAATACATTAAAGCGATTTTATAAATAAATTACATGTTTGTAATGTGAGTAGGAAGCACAAATATTGTATTATTAGCACCGCGTCTTACTACCCGTTCGGGTTATACGCACTTACACTAATGTGTAATGGTAGGGTGATTGTGAAATGAAATGGAGGACCTACAGTTTAACGTGGAATCCGAACCACGATGGAGGCCTGGCATTCTACACATTCACAAGTTGTGATTAATACACATCTTGTCAGAGGTGAAGGAAGGGTTTGGCAATCAGATAAATCTGTGCCGGTACCGAGGATTGAACCCCGGACCCTCAGCACAGAAGTCTGACACCTTACCCCTAGACCACCAGGTCACCCCAGATATTGTAAATGTTGAGGAATTGGAATCAAGAATAGCAGCAGCTGTGACAGATGTAGTTTATCTAATATAGTTTAACTCAAATCAAAAGAGGCAGGTAGGAAAATTAACAGTTTTTAATTATAACACATGCCTACTCTTTTCGCAGTGGATTACATTTCTAAGTTAAGAGATGTACCCAAGTACAAAACAAAATTTTTCCCTAGAAGAAATTAAAAGAAACCCTTAAATAAATGAATTAGTGTTTTTCTTTCCCAAAGAGCCTTTGAAAACTATATTATATCTTGTTTCTGGCACAATACTAACCGAAGCTAAAAACCTGTAGATATAGCAAGGCTTCTTCTGTCCAAAACGGTATATCCTGAATATACTTTGTACATCATGGGAAGGGTTCCAAGATGCATCGAAGATGATCACACGGTTGGCAGCAAACAAGTTAATTCCAAGACCACCGGCACGTGTCGAGATCAAGAAAAAACGAGCCCTGAACATAATAGAATAAATTTTAAACACCATCACATTTGAACTTACCACCAATAGAAACTCTATTGTGTGAGTTAATGGAATTATGAAAGGCATATGTCCCAAGTAATGATGAAAATGATTTTACCAATATGTATAAATTAGCTGTGGAATTTTTTTAATTAGCTCTTTAAAAGATCAGCAACCAGTTGCTAAATACTGCAAAGTTGCCATCTAAGTAAACTCAATCAGACACACCACTAAACATATGCCCCTTTCTTCCTTCCAAAACTGCAATAAGATGCTCAAAACATAAACAGTACAACTATTATATATAGGTCATTCTCAAATTGAGGAACAATTCATGTCTCCTGCTTATAAAAATATTTTGGTATTTTTAAAACAAGCAACAACACTTTTTTTGTATTAAAAAGTGTATAAAACTAGATAAAAACATTTAAGTATGGTAATATTATAAACAAATTAGACAAAATAATTATTAAAAGTTCCTTTCATAATGTCGCTAACTGTCCCCACCCCTGAATTTTGAGTTTGAAGTTATATACAAAAATAAAGAAAAATAGTAAAAAAATATACAACCAGAGTAAAATAGGTATTCCTGTAATATTTTTATTTTCATTGGAAAAATGCATTTTAATAAATTATTCGTGGATTCCAACATTTTAATCGATGTTTATTTGTCCCCAAGTAACACAACGTAGAAACACAACATTTTGAATTTGGTGATAAAACCCTCCAGAATGCTCCACTGTTCCCCATTAGCAGTAGTGTGTTGTCCTGTACTAACTAGTTCTTGTTATTTCATTAGTTAAAAAAAGTATGAAAATTCAGGTAAATTGTATAGAGTATGTTAATTGAAAATCACTATAGTTATGTTAATATCATTTGGAGTTTTTAAAATAACTAAGCCAATTCCAGCTCAGTTGAACGTAAATGGAGGCCGGAACTAACCTCAATGTTTGTCTATCGCTTTATACTTATATTATGATTATGAAACTCAAAGTCCGCCAAAAACAACACTTTCCTAACGCTCCTTAGTAACAAAATGGCGTCATAACCTCGCTAACATCAGTTAGATGATGAAACTAATGATAGTCAGGTAGATCACATATGGTAAGTAATGTTAAATTTTCAATGTAATTAGCAATTTATTTAAAACAGTGACCATTACTGTTGCTACAAATAATTGTATTTAAATTAACCTTTTAAAATGTCGGCAATGCAAATATTTGGTTGAAGCTAAATAATTTATTATACCTAAAAACTTTTTATTTCTACTTAATGGTTTCATATAATAGGCTTACTAATTTGACAAACAAGAACAAGAATAAAATAATTTTAGTTATTTTCTTCACTTTTAGAAATACCAGACTTTATTATTATTATTTTTCTTTCTGCGTACAACCCGAACGGGTAGTAAGATGCGGTGTTAATGATAACAATACAGAATTTTCATGAAAAATGGTCAATCAAAGTAGGTAATTAAATAGTTGGAGTTCTTCCAACTCCAAATATGGTTTTTAAGGGAAATCTTATTTTTTATAAATTTCAAAACTTTGTTAAATTGTAGATGTTTGCCAATTTGTAATTTAAAACTAATTCATAGCACCTATAACACTTGTTATGTTTTTTCAGTTACCAGGCCTATGCTCATTTTAGTTTGCGTTATTAATATTTAGTTATGTTGAATCGCTGATGTTTTTCAGAATGACACTTTTTGTATTTGAAGATTAAATATTATTTAGCTTACTTAGTTGCTAGTTTTTTTAATAAAAAAAATGTGCAATTAAAATTAATTTGTAACTTTTAGCCAAATTTCGCTCCACAAATTCCAACTTAACTCGTGCCGTTTTCCCAAACATCACTTCGCTAACGGCCACATCACTTCATTAACGACAATAAAATCAGTTAATTCTCATTAACAGTCGAAGAAAAAAATATAGAATATTATTACCTATTACTAACATTTGAGCTATTTAAAACATAAATAAAAAATGAGAAATGTATAACTTAATTTTCTTTGGATTTTGGAAAATTTAACATTACTAACCTATGAATTTTGTATAACTCTTCACTTACAAAATCCTAATTCCAATAAATTAAGGAAAATTTATTATTTATATTATTGTTAAAAACATATGGTATACTTAGGAAACATAAATATTTTATTTAGATTTTTGGGATTATAGCGTATTTATGTGCATCTGAAAGAGCATTAGTGAAGTGATGGATTATGGATAGCCACTTTGGTAGAACTTGTAGAGAAAAAAAACATGAGAAAATTGTAAAATCAAGATTTGCTGGTATTATTACTTCTTTAAAATATTTTGTGTAATCTGGCAATAAACTACGTTTTTCCTAACTTCTTTTTTTAATTTCCTAGCTGTCCCTCTTATTATTACGTATAACTATATATCTAATTTATATGAATATATATACAAGTGTATCAGATACATAATAAAGTTCTGGGAGCTCAATTAAATTACACAACTGAAATCTATTTAATAAAAATTAATGAAAAGGTGCAGATGATTCATAAGAAACTACTCTAACATGTGTATAGAGCCCGCTAGTGAACTCCGTGGGATCGGGTTCACACATATATAGCAGATTTAGAATCGAGAAAATTTACCAGTTACAGAATTATCTTAAAAAAATTTTCTATTTATTGATTGGCCTATCAAAATTAATATTGCTTAGATATTTTTCAAAACTATGATGCAATAATATAATGAGATGGACCACTCGAATCTTCGAATCCACCAAATCATGACAAGTATTCGAGATTCAAGGATTCGGTGTTTTAATGGATTCTATGGTTGAATCTTTCACCTCATAAACAAAGCATAGTATTTTGAATTAAAAAATTACTTAGTAGTTAGCCTACTTGAAAAGCACAACTTAATCTGTAATCTTTATTTTGTCGGTTGAGAGAGAATAGCGTGAATAAAATCATTATTTAAAAGAAAAATTGATAGTTGTGGAGAATCATACGTGCCTAATACCCTACACTCCCACATCTATGGGAAACTTGGACTCAACCGTTTCGGCACATGCTCACTTCTAAAACTTTCACCTTACAAACAAACTTGCAAATATTTTAATGAACCCATTAAAACTCTTCAAAAATTAAAAATCAAAACCAGAATTACAAATAAACTCGAAATAAATAAAACAAATTACGGCTTTTTTTGAGCATAAATAAGAACAAATTACACACAATACAAAGTCGGCCGCCATGACGTATATTATGTTTACTCGCCAGAGTGATGATTAAAATAAAAATACTGTTAATTCTTACTACCCAACTGGTTTTAATTATCTACAACTATACAAAGAGCCCCAATTTATTGCATACGATCCTTAAGTTAGATATTTTGTTGGGTTTGATGAAAAATAAGTAATGTCAACAGTCAGACATCGATAAAACTGTTTATTTATGCCTGCTGGCCTACGTATTGTATATCGATTGTTTGTTTAGAATCGATTAAGGTAATCTGATCACTTAGTAAGCGCTCTCGAGTTTTAAGAATCAAATAACGACTTGCTAATTCATAATTGATTTTAACTAAGAAATTATTATTTTTTAAAATATGTTATAGAAGTAATTGTAAAAATATTCAAACGTAGTCCTGCCTAATATAATGGGAATGAACATATTGGAGTCGAAAATATGTTTGTATTTTCAATAGAATGTATTCTCAGAAATCGATATATCGCAAGAATCAAATATATTTCTTGTTTTCTATGCAGAAATAGATAGTGGATATAATATAAGAAAATAATAATAAAACCTACTTAGGCATTATTGAGTTTACTATTTCCAATGTATGTTTTAGTCTTTATTAAAAATATGTTTGTATTTTTATTTTTGCTTTCTTATTAAAATAAATTATAATCCTTCAATGATTATTAAAGTTGATCAAAGGATAACTAGGCCTAATTTGTTTATTTCACATGTTTTTTTAGAAACTTAACTCATTCTAACACCAGTTTTTAAAATAACTAAAAAACACTCAAATTTTGATTGATTTGGTTTTTAAATAATAATATGAGACTAAATTGTTTAATTTGTCTGGATTTTAACCTGTATTTTGCGAGGGGTGGTGGGGGTTGATTAAAATTGAAAGCATAATTGAAATAAATCTTAATTTACAGTTTAGGCCTATATTTAGTAATGTAGGTCTATTTGTAAATCATTAAAATTTCTAACAATTTGTTGGATTCGGATTCGAGATTCAAAAATAAAATGTAGATTCGGATTCGACCCATCTCTAATAATTATTTTACCAACATTTGTTCACATATTTCAATATTTTGTATTCCATGTTGAAGTACATGCGTGAAAGAGGAAGCTTTTGGTTTTATAATAAAAAGTAGGGATGTGTAAGACTCAAAAATATCTCAAAAATTCGAGGAAAAAAAAATTCCGATCTAATCTCGAAAGTCAAAAAATCAATCTAGGTAACTTGAGAAATAAAAAAAAGAAGCAAATAATGGCTTTAAGAAATTAAAAAACCAAAACGGGAAATTATTATTTCCAATAATGCCGTGATAACCCATTTCCCCCCAAAAAACCAACCTTTATTAGGAAATGTTTTGGGTGTAAATATTGTTTGGGTGTAAGTATTGTTTTTCAATACCAAACTTTGACAATATAAGCTTTTAAACTACAAAATTAAATTATAAATGGTGTTCATTGTAACTACCTATCACAATTTTATTAATTGCATTTAAAATGTGTAAGATATATCTCAAATGTTTGAATGAACTATAAGACAATCTAAAGCAAGCGCCAGCCCAAGTGTCAAAAAGTAACTCTATATATAAACTATATATTTAACATAATTTACATTTTTGTACTTTTAAAGATGTTTTATCATCTCGTTCTCGTGTCTCAATATGTTTTTATATTCCCATCTCAAGATCATTTCGAATTGAAAAAATGGTTCTCGCACATCCCTAATAAAAAGTGGAACACAGTTCACACTTAACACTGCTGCTGCCACCAGATAAAAAAGTAATAGAGGCCCTATGAAAAAATTGGTAAACACTCAATCCTTTAACTTAGATTTCATTATATAAAAACTTGTTCATAGGGGAATGTGAAACTGAGAACCCAACTTCCTAAAAGAGGAAATAAAAAAAAAGGGGGTGAATTGAACAGTCAACATATATTATCAAAGGACAAAGGTTAATCTTAGCCTTTTATATGTTCCTACTTGTATATTTTTTCATTCTATATCATTTATTTTATTTCTCATTTAAGAAGTATAAAGGGATTAATTCAAAACTATATTTTCACCTATAAAGATATTTAGTTGCAACACATCCAAGCATATGAGATTAAATTAACTATAGGTAAAACTTTTATCATATTCTAAACTTTATTAGCAGTCGCATTTGATTAAGCTGCTCAACTTGTAGCTCACTTTTAGTGAAGTGTAATGAGTAGAAAACAGCAAAACTGGAATGTATAGGATTATTTAAATGTTATAACATTGATACTCCTAAACAAAGTTATGAGTGTGAACATCATCGTGGAACCAGTGCCAGGTAGGGTGTTTGAGAACAAGGTGTCTGACCAGGAACAATTCTCCTTACCTCATTCTTCTCCAGCTCTCTCCTTTCTTTTCCACATCTTCCTTTATCAGGTCCACCCACCTCCTTCTGGGTTGTCCAACTGGTCCCCTGTACCCTACCTCTCTTTCCATGCATAGTATACTCGTGGTGTTCTTATGTTTTCAATTCTTTTCACATGGCTGAACCATCTGAGCTTTAATTACTTTAACCTTTCCTTCTTTGATTCCTTCATTCCTAACTCTTTCATATCCTTGTTCCTTAATCTATCTCTCCGTAACTTTTGCAGGGCGGTTCTTAAGAATTTCATTTCACATGCTTGCAGCGTACTCAGTGTACAAGTCTCTAAGCTGGGGACAAGGTATAATTTGTGTAGACTCATCCTGGCTCTCCCTAGCACCTTCTTTCCCCACATTAGCTGTTGTGTCAAATTAATGAATTTTGATACATTGGTCACTCTGTTGAGTACGTACTGCTTTATAGTGCTCTTAGAGGAGACCACACTACCCAGATACTTTCCGTCTGTTCTCCTACCACACATATACAGCATGTGAAGTTCACTTTGCTGATTTTCAAAGCAATTGTTTTTGTTTTACTCACATTAATCTTTAACATTTAGACTTGGAGACCCACTTATCCAGTCATTCCTGTACTTCTCCATCAGTGTCCACCAAAATCGTCACATCATCCACATATTTCAAGGCATTTAGGTCTTTGTTCTCCTCTCTTTTGATGTCTTATAGTACAGCATCCTGACCATTACAAACAGCAGTGGTGAAAGAACTCTCCTTTGGGTCTCAAACCACTCTGGCTTGCCTTCTCCAATCTTTACACAGCTCGGGCACATTTTATACAACATTCAAACTCTGCCAGTCAAATTTCCTGGAACTCCCAATTTTTATAAACTCTTCCAAATTATTGTTGTCAGGATGCTATCAGGTCCCCAAGACCACTATCATCAGATCCTTCTTTTTCTCCCAATACTGCTTCGTTGGCACCCTTGAAGCAAAGATCAGGTCTTATGTACTACTGTTAGCCCTGAATCCATGCTGTTCCTCTTTTAGGACAGGCTCAAAAATGGCTCTCAGTTTTCACTCAGTAGTTCTTAGCATAATTTTCAAGCCATGAGAAAGTAGTCTAATGCCTCTAAAATGGGTGCCTTTCTTTCATCTCCCTTTCTTGAACAGGGGAAATATTTATCCCCTTAGTCCAGTCATCTGACACCTGATTTTTTAACCAAATTGTTGTTAGTGTTCGGTACAACCACTGTATCCCGGCCGCTCTTACCGTATCTGCTGGGAGTTCATCCACACCAACATACTTACCAATCTTCATCCACGGTGAAGCTTTACACCATTGCTCGTGTAATCAGTCTCTTTTCCGTTTGGTTCATAATTCTTTACCTCCTCTTCACTTAATTTCTAATCTCCTTTATATTGCTAACTGTTTCTCCATCTTCCTTTTGTAATGCTCTTATAAATTCCTTGTCAAATCTTTTCTCCTTACCATTCCAAACAGTATTTTCATATATCCTTTGGTGTCTTCATTTAATTTCTGTGTAAACTCCTCCCAGAATTTCCCTTTCTTTCCATACAACTTCTTTCTTTTAACTTTCAGTCATCCCTGTATTCTTGCTCTACTTCCTCCATTATTTCCTCTTTCTTCACTATCAGGCCCCCATTTTGCTTCTGTTTCTCTATATCCTTGACTTCCTTTGCCTTATTCATCCTCATTATGGCATCCTTCAATCTGTCATTCCACCTTCACTCTTCCAACCGCTTTACAAAATATTTCTATTGCACTGTTGACTAGACTAAATACTCCATTCTACAGTTCCATCTTATATTTCAGTGGTTGGTAACATATTTTTAATTCTATCCTGAAACTAATGCCTTACATCCATATCCTTCAGCTTCCAGTACTTTATTCTTTCTATGAGTTTGATGGTGTTAAATAAACACATACATAATGTATACACTTATATACCTGTGATTATCCTCATTATTGAAGGCCTTGCAGTAATGACTTCTGTTCTCCCCTGAGGTGGAGCCGTCCAATCGGAAGTAATCCAAGCCTTGCACCCAGGTCCCAGTGTGGAAGGCCAGAGTCTCATCTGTAGAATTATTCTGAGTGGCTTCATCGATACGACCCAGAAAATACTCAACCAGATTGAGTGAACTCAAGGACTGGCTGAACAGCAAGCTGATTAAATAATAAAAACAATAGCATGTCACCAAAATAGAATATAAGATCTCTGGTCATTACAACTGTAACACTAGTAATAGTGGAAGTCATGTGAGGCAGTCTTGTCAAGAACCTACTACAAATAGATAAAGCCCATCTGGGTCTTTCTTCCAAATAATTAGAGCACCTCATATCTCCCAATCTCCTGAGATTTGAGATTCAAATCCCCCCTCTCCCCCCAACAAGTTAAATTCGTTTTAGAGGTATACTACTGCTCATTGGTGGTTCGGTACCAATTATAATTAAGGGATGAACTTAACAACCACAACCCAGACCAGTAATTTAACAATTTTTAACCGAACGAACGAACGAATGAACGAATGAATGCTGTAATGAATGGATTATAATAAAGAATGTTAATATTTAGTTACTATTTGTATTTTATATTATTCTATTAAATTTATATTTCCATGTTGATAATTTTTTCCAAGATTCGGATTAAAAAATAAATTGGAAATTCGGATTTGGATTCGACCCAACTCTACTTTATACTAACATACCTTAAACTCGAGGACTATCTGCCTTTAACCAACAACCTCCAAACTCTAAACTTTCTATTGAATCAGTTTGCCTCATACTTGTAAAAACAACAAATACAAATAAAGGAACAACAATGGTTACAAGGATGTCCCCTTCTTCATGGACAAACTAGAAACCAATTTTCTTTCAATCTGTGCTCATGCGAATGCTTTCCTGAACAAGGTTCATAAATGACATATTCAATATTCTTTTGTAGAAACTAATTTATTATAAAGTTCTTTAAATTGAAAAATGACACTGGAATCAAACCTGGAACCTTTGGCTTGGTACGCCAATTTTCTAACCACTAAGCTATCCAGGAATTGTCCCGTGCTCAGGGCCATTCTTCAATCATATTTATTTAAAGAAGGAGTCTGTGATGGACATACAGAAATCGTCAGCTACAATTATGTGAATTATTAAGTACATGAGCTATCAGAATATGTGAATATGTATATTAATCACTAATGTGTCATGGATGAGATGTATACAAATTAAAGTACATGTATTCAGCTTTGTGTGGAGGGAGTCTGGGAAACCATTTAGGAAAAACTCCCCTCGATAAGCCTGATTGGGATTTAAGCCTTGACCTCCCTATCATTGGCAAACCAGACCAAATGAGCTTGACATGTGCACTGCATGCACTAGTACAGAGCAAATGAAATAAAATATAGTTTGAACAAAACCTTTTATACTACTAATACTATGAAATGCAACTGTACCAATTCCTAATGATTTTTAATATAAACTAACAGGAATTGGTATTAACTTTGGTTTGATAGACTGCATACTTTTTATCACTAATAAGAATCAACGATGGTCTTACAGTTTGTCCCCTATTTTCTCGCATTCCCTTAGAATGCTGAAAAGTAGCATGAGTTTGCCGCTCTCATGAATGCTAGTGAAGGAGTCTTCCTTCACAAACTGTGACCACCATTGTGTTGACTTAGTTTCTTCCTCGACATTTTCTTCTTGAGGCTTGGATTCATCCGCATCAGAGTTCACTCCTGAAATACATTTCCTCTTAAGACAACATTGTACACTCCTTTCATCCTGAACGTTAGCAGTCATTACTTGATTGATTACTCTATGGCCCTATCTTATAAGCTACACCCTAGTGGAAAGACACAAGGTGTGCTTGCTATAATTGACAGAAGGTAACCATTATGTCCCCTTACCTCCGTAGCCTCCCTAGGAGACAGCGTGTCAGTTCAACAAAATGAGCCCTTCCTTAAAAAATATAGGAATTATGAATTTTAACATAAATAATCAGCATTCACTTTATTGTCAGTGATTCAGAGGTCAAGAGTCAAGAGCCAAGTCTTTTCTGGATGCACTTGGGGTATTTTTCCACATGTATATTATTATTGTGGTTTTCCCATTCTCTCAACATACTAATTCACATTATATAATAATGGAAAATGATTAAAATAAAGAAAAAGGAAAAATTAACCATTAGTGTAAATTAAATGAAGAAAGCCTGAAACAGGAAAAATGTGGGATGAATACCTTCGTGGGCTTTCTTCACTAAATTTACATTCTTAGTTTATTTTTCCCTTTTCTTTATTTTCATCAATTTCCATTATATAAATATTATTGGGCCATCTCATTGTTTAACATACTAATTGAAATTAAAAATGACAAACGGCTGTATTAAATTAAATCACGTACTACTAATGTTTTATCCAGAGGGCCTAGCAATTTCACCGTCAATCACCTTTGATCACTTCGCTCTGATGGAAGATGTCATTGCCTATGTAAGGAACCTGAGGCTCGAATACTTATTTGAAAATAACCAGTTCAACTATGATCAAGACAAGATGGCAGATCCAATACTGGCTTATGTCTTGGCCAATGTGAAAGAACCATCATTTCTTAAAGCCTTAACTGCATAAAAGGGCTCAATAGTGATTAAACATAGGCCCTATAAGGGATTTTTTAAAAACCCAGAAATTATGATCCTCCCTGCTGACGAATGATCCACCAAGGTGATCCTTAACAAATCCACCTCTATCAAAAAGCATAACAACAACTTGCAGATGAAAATTATTGCAAGAAACTGGACTGTGACTCTACAAGAGAACACAACAGTCTAATCAAGAATTTGTTTCAAGTACATGGACCACATCAGGGCCTCTAAGCCAAATTATTAGAGCTCCTCACAACTACTAATCCATCCACATCCACTCTCTAACTCTTGCCCAAAATTCACAAAAAGGAAAGACCTCCAATGTTGACCTCCAATGTTGCTTGCTGTGGAGCCCCCGATGAACATATTTCAGTGCTGGTTGAATCTCATCTTCAACTCCTGGTCCAACAACTTCCCTCACATAATAAAGACTGAAACCACTTTTATAACTTCTTGTAAGACATAAAAAACAAATACAATCGCTATCGATGCATACTTGGCCATCATAGATGTTAATCCACTTTGCACCAACATGCCACACACCCAAGACTATCTGCCATGAAACATTTTCTGGACAAGTGACTACCCGAATCTAAGTCATCCCCCACCTTTCTAGTAGAATCTGCTCGCCTTATACTTGAAAATAACAATTTACAATTACTGGACAGAAACTACATTCAAATATGAGGGACAGCAATGGGTATACGTATGGCACCCTCCTACATTAACCTCTTCATGGGCAAACTGGAGACCAACTTTTTGCAATCAGAACTGTTGCAACCGCTTTGCTGGATAAGATTTATTAACTTCTTGATTTGGACAGATTCTGAAACTAATTTACTACAGTTCCTGAAGAGGTTAGTAACCAAAGCACCCTCAGATTCCCCTGGAACATTTAACAATACCACGCCATATTCTTATATATGGAACTAAACCTTCATGGGGGAAACATAAACATCACAGTCCATACCAAAGCCACCAATCGTCAACAGTATCCCCATTTATAAAGCAACCATCTTCTTAATGTAAAACACTCTCTACCCTATAGTCTAGCTACCTGAGCTGAACGTATATGTTCTAAGGAAGAAGACCTTAACAAGCAATTTCAACAACTCTTCAGGGCTTTCACAGCCCGAGGATACACTAAATACACAGTCAACAGTCAACTAAACAGAGCCCTGTCCAATCAAGAGCCTGTCGAGAAAACATACCTCTCATACCAAATCTTCTCAACCATGCTCCAAAAATCAGATTCAAACCCCACTCCCCCCAAAATTCTGGTTCACCCTAAATTGTTCTACACGGCCACAAACCACAACAAAAATCTTTAGGCTAAAGGTTAACCTTGCAACAAACCGAGATGCAATACCTGCAAAATTAACCAACCTTCCACCTGATACAACAGCAAACTCACACAAATGGAATACTCCATGATATAAATCTTTTATACCAGTTACAATGCAACTACTGCATTTTTGAATATATTGGCCTCACCACAGGAACACTCAGACAATGAATGAATGGTCACCGTTTTGATGCCAACCAGGAAACTTATCATTAACACTTCATGCCCAAAGGCATAATGCAGATTTTGACTCATGCTATAGTACTAGAGTTATATAAGCCCTCCCCAATAGTTGCAATACTTCCCAGCTTCGTAGGTGGGAACTTACCAGAATATAGAATCCTGGAATCCTGACAAGTATTTAATATTCGAGGATTCAGTGTTTTACTGGATTCGATGATCGAATCTTTCACATCATAAGCAAAGCATAATATTTTGAATTTGAAAATTACTAATTTAGGCCTTCTTGAAAAGCACAACTTAAGCTGTAATCATTATTTTGTCAGACAAAAGAGGTAAGCATGAATATATTTTTTTTTAAAATATCGTTAAGAGTAGAGTAACGTGCCTAATACCCTACCCACCCACCTCTATTGGAAACTTGGACTCAAAGAGTGTTGCCAACTGTACGATCGAGATACTACTTTGGATATAATTTCACCAAGTGTACAATCCAATTTTAGGATATTTTCTAGAGATGGGCTACTCGAATCTTCGAATCCACCAAATCCTGACAAGTATTCCGAGATTTGAGACTTCGGTGTTTTACTGGATTCAATGATCGAATCTTTCAGCTCATAAACAAATCATAATATTTTGAATCCAAAAATTACTTAGTTAGGCCTACTTGAAAAGCAGAACTTAATTCGTGATCTTGATTTTGTCGGACAAAAGAGATAAGCATGAATAAAATAATTATTAAAAAAAATTGTTAGGCATGGAAAATCTTACGTGCCTAATACCCTACCCTCCCAACTCTATGGCAAACTTGGACTACCGTTTCAGCACATGAACACATCTAAAATTTCCCCTCACGAACAATCTTGTAAATATTTAAATGAACACTTATAAACTCTTAGAAAACTGAAAATCAAAACTAGAATTACAAATAAATTCAAAATTAATAAAACATATTACGGCTTTTTTTAACAGAAATAATAACACATTACACATGATACAAAGTCAGCCGCTATTACACACAATACAAAGTCGGCCACCATGATTTATATTATGTTTACTCGCCAAAGTGATGATTAAAATAATGATACTTTTAATTCCTACTACCCAACTCGTTTAAATTATCTACAACTATGCAAAGTGCCCCAATTTATTGCATACGACAAAACTGTTTATTTATGCCTAATGTATTGTATATTGATTGTTTAGAATCGATTCAGGTAATCTGCTAGCTAAGTTTTTTTTTAGCACTGTGGCTTACTACCTGTTCGGGTAATACGCTTAAGTACAAATTACACTAATGGGTTAGGAATTGGGAAGGTTGCATTTGGAGGAAGTGAACCCGCGTTTGCATGGAGGGAGAGTGAAAAACCACCACCAGTTCACCTGACCGAGATTCAAACCTCGATCTCCTCGTTCTCGGTGGTTTAGCTCAACATGACTGGCACGTTAGCCAACTACGCCACCGAGGCGGGGGTTCGTGTTTTAAATAGAATGTATTCTCAGGAATCGATATAGCACAAGAATCGAATATATTTCTTGTTTTCTACGCGAAGATAGATAATGGATATATAAGAAAATAATAATAAAAAATAATTAGGCTTTATTGAGTTCACTATTTCCAATGTATGTTTAGTTGCTAAGCATGTTGTTTTAGTCTTTATTAAAAATATTCGTTAGTATTTTTACTTTCTTACTAAAATAAATTATAATCTTTCAATGATGATTAAAGTTGATCAAAGGATAACTAGGCTTATCTGTTTATTTCATATGTTTTCTTAGAAAACTAACTCATTCTAACAACACTTTTAAAAATAACTAAAAGACACTCAAATTTTGATTGATTTGATTTTCAAACAATAATACGAGTCTAGATTGTTTAATTTCGCTGGATTTTTACCTGTATTTTGCGAGGGGTGGTTGGGGTTGATTAAAATTGAAAGCATGATTGAAATAAATCTTAATTTACAGCTTTAGCCCTATATTGTGTATTGTAGGTCTATTTGTAAATCATTAAAATTTCTAACGATTTGCTAGGATTCAGATTCGATATTCGAGAATTAAATGTAGATTCGGATTCAAGAAATAGTCGATTCGACCCATCACTAATTTTAATAAAACAACACTAAAAGATAATATAATTAAATATAATATAAATATACAAAATTCCATCCAGCTTCCAAGAGTAAAGACACAAGTTTGAGCAGGAGACTGCAGAATCCAAGACTTAACCTTTTTCTGAATCAAGAAACAGGCAACAACAAAAACTAAGTGACCATGATCAACCTCTAGCCATGCTACCATAGTCCAGTCTGTAACTTATACTCTCTTCTGCTGAAGAAGGACAATGATGTACTCTGAAAATTACATTATTATGAGTTTCGTTGTGTTTTAATTGTGAGCGTTGAGGCCAACAGTTTTCTGGTAAGTGTGTAAGCCTTGCCATTCTAGCCTCCTTTTAATACTATTTTGAATGTAATTTCTCTTACCTTAAAAGCTTTCATTCTCATCTTACACTTAAGGTTTAAATTACAAATAACCCTGTTATGCATGTAATTGTAATAATAACAATAATGTGTGTGCAAAGTTTCAAACACTTCATTTTAATTATTTGTTAGGCTTGAATTTGCTTCAAAAAATTCTGGATTCGACAAATACCAAGTTTCGACAAACAAAAACCTCAACAGATAATACACACATTTATATTTAAATCTTGTTTTTCCTTCAGCATTTTTATTCACAGCACAAATATGTTAGGTTCAAATGTCTATAATGTGTAGTAAGTGAATAACCTGTTGTAATAGTTACTTGATTTATAAGAAAAGATCAGATCAGATCAAATTAACTGTTTATTGATAACTTGGGGCGCTGCCTCTTCACACTAAACTAGCCCACTAACAAGGGGAGGCCACGACGTTTGGATCACGGATTATCTTTAAACTTTGTACACTTTTAGTAGTCCATTAGGACAACATAATGTGCAAGTAGTAAGGCGTACTACTTAGGCGTTTTCGAGAAAATCGCAAGAGAAGTTTTACGCGTCGAATATGTACTAATGCGTTGCGACAATGAGCACGATATGGTGGCGGTCGAGTGGTTAGCGTTCCAGCTCCGTAATCTCTAGATAGCTGGATCGAGTCCCGCTCATCTTTTTTTTTCAACACTGGTCATATTCTTTCATATATATTACAATTCAAAGGTAATATAATGAAAAAATACGTGTATTTGCATGAACTTTTATTGAATTTCCAATGTTATTTGGCTGTTTACTAATTTTTATTACTACAACAAATATTATACTTATAATTATCGACAAGTAAACGACCAAACGCATAAAGTTTTCCTGAAAATGTATGCCTGTCGTGATTTGCGAAGTCCCTCATACCTGAAATCGGGTAAGGTACCCGGAACTGCTTTGCACCTGGACGCTTTGACCTGCAGACACAGGTTTGAAAGGATAAGGGGAGGGCCAGGCTTGGAAATCCCAAGTCAAACATCGATAAATAAAGTGTGAATAACTTTATTCAATAATACAATGAGCTACAATATGTCAGAATATATTACCTTTGAATTGTAATATCAAGGAAAGAATATGACCAGTGTTGAAAAAAAAGATATGAGCGGGACTCGATCCAGCTATCCAGTGATTACGGAGCTGGAACGCTAACCACTCTACCGCCGCCATCTCGTGCTTATAGTCGCAACGCATCAGTACATATTCGACACGTAAAACTTCTCTTGCGGTTTTCTCGAAAACGCATAAGTAGTACGCCTTACTACTAGCACATTATGTTGTCCTAATGGACTACTAAAAGTGTACAAAGTTTAAAGATAATCCGTGATCCGAACGTCGTGGCCTCCCCTTGTAAGTAGCAACCAAATCTCTCAATCCCCCAATTCCTTCTTTCCCCTCGTAAAATTAGAACAAAAGATCTGAATAGTATGGAAAAACGTCACTCTACTCCAATTTTCTTGTAAATCGACATATCTGACAGCTAGAAAATGTTACTAGTTACACTTTTGTATGTCATGTCATGTCATGTGAGCTTAGGCTGCCACTTTTGATAGATATTATCAATATCTTTAAATTAACACTAATAATTAGGTATGGGACTCTCGATTGTTCAAGGATATTTGAGATTTAAGGGGTTGAGAAATTTTCTAATTCGAGACTTAACACCTTAAAAACACTTTTTCAATTTTTCAAGTGAAATTTGTTTTAAAGCTCTGATAATGTTTATTAGTGGTTCAAAACAAAAATTATAATTATTATAGGCCCAGACCAGTAATTTAACACCTAACTGAATGTATAAATGTTATAATGAATGGATTATAAGAAGGAATGTTAACATTTAGTAACTATTTGTACTTTATTTTATGCTATTATGTTTGAATTTCCTCTTACGTTCATAATTTTTATTTCCAAGATTCGAATTCAGCTTTTCTCTACTAAAAATACAGTAACATCTTATAAATGTTGACTAAGAAAAATTTGGTTGTATTTTCTAAAAGGTGCTTTAAATGTCCATCCGTAAAAAAAAATCAAGGTATAATCACTCAAATCAATTTTTTTAAATTCTAAAGTGCTGTTAAAATAACTGAAAAGCCCATCAATGACTCAAGTGATTGTGCCACAATGAGCCAATGATTGGGTCGGTGATCTGAATTGGTTCCGCCCTAATAAAATAATATTAAGAATGCAACTCTTTAATCCATCTTCTCATAGCCTTAAGGTGTTCAGTTTAAACATACCAGCATTGTTTCTTGTACGCCTTGTACTCTTTTTGGGCACATTTTCTCGGGTCTTTGTTGACTCATCCTCCACACAAACAATGTCAGAATCATCCGAGGGGGTTGTTTTCTTATCCTCTTCTGAGCTGTTTGAATCTGAATCACTGTCATCAATAAAATCTTTCAAGGATCCCTCAGAATCTGATTCCATCAAGCGCTGCAATAAACATTTAAGAGTATCAAATAATGGTTTATAAAGCTAAACATAAACGTTTGTATCTGATTGTGTAATCTTAAATCTTCTCTGATCGTAGCTCAAGTGAAATAAGATCGATACACATCCTCAGGATAACAAAATATTTACTACAAAATTATGGTTATTATCAAACATACCTCTTTATTTTTAGGTTCAGTAAATGAGAGAGCTTATAAGAGGGGGGTGGAAGTAATTTGCCAAGTTTGGCCATTAATAATAGCTGGGGTCTGTTATACACTGTCCTGAATGTGCAAACAAACGCGAGCAGCATGGGCGAAGCAAAAATATCAAATGCACTGTTAGCATAGAAATGTCCTATGTAAAGACGATGCGGCCGAATTTTAAGTGGTTGAAGTAATCAAATATTTTTATATTTTTGCACAAATTGTGTATAGCAAGACTCACAGCTGTTGCTCTGAGTATTCAGACAAAGGGAGTGTTTATCTTCAACTTCTGTTTTAAGGATTCACAAGTAGTGTTTACTGTGGATATTTTAGTTGTTTGGTAAAATTACATTAATTTTGGTGATTAAAATGTCATAATTTGCTGAATCAGTTAAGTAGACATGTGCTTTGGAATATGAAAATTAAAAAACTACCTTTATCGATTGCTTGTGGATAGAGTGTGGTCTCAGATCTCTTAAAGTGTTGAAGTAATTACATTTATTTGTTTCAAAACTACATTATTTCTAAGGTAAAAAATCTGAATCTAAAACCTAATCAGATGTATACATCCAAGCAATGGAGGCGTATGGAAGAGCAAGAATTATTATACTCTTCTGATTATTTTATTTGTAATGTGGTTTTTCTTCATAGAGATGGTGAAATTAAACTTAGGATTCCTTTTCTAAGTAAATGGTATTTGCTCATTTAGTTTGTTTTTTTGTAATTTATTAACAATAGACTGAGGTCACGGTTCCTTGACAACAACATCATGGGTCCTGATTTAAACTCTTGTCACTTGCTTCTTGTATTCGGCCATGCAGAACAATTGCATCAATTCATTCGCTTTGCGCCACACCACCCGCCCCGCGTTCGTTTGTTCATGTAGGACAGCGCCTTAGTGAACCAGACAGTGAGGCAGAAAAGACAGAGATGGGGGATTAAAGGGGTGTCAAACCTAAAGAAAAGAAAGGGTTGATAAAATTAGAACACATTTAAGCATTGATAGAATTAGATAATATTTAGGCAGAGCACAAACCAAGGCCGTGTCAGGCGCGGTCCAGTAAGGGTAATAAGTAGGGACACTCATGCGTTCTTTATCTGCAGACAACTTGCATTAGATTTTATTTATACAACAATGGAAGTAGGATGCAAAGTGGAAGAAGTATTATTTTGTTAACATTATTATTGAATGAAAATGAAGAAAGGCAAAGGTAAATGTGAAATTGCTTTTTATAACATGCAGTCATTTTTACTAATAAATTGTTTTTCAGAGAGGAAAGGGAGAATTTCACACACGTTCCAGGAATTTGGAGACCATGAGAAATTATTTTATTTTTTGTTTTATGTAATGTTCACACGGTCAAACCACGGGGCAGGACAGACATGGCAGAACACAACAAAGTACACGGGCATGATCGTTAGATCAACGTTAGTGTGTGCATTTCCCTTGCATCACTTGATTGCCACCACTTTGGTTTGTGCTCAGCTTTAAGGGATAATAAACTTAGATATCACTTAAGGAGTTATAAACCTAGATCACATTTAGGGGGTAGGAGGGGGGATAAACCCATAGAAACAAATCTATTTTAAAGAAACAATAAATGATTATTTTCAGATGTCAACACAATCCTGCCTTAGTTTAATACAATTTGATAAGTTTAGTTTCAAAACTTTGATGTATTTCCCCTATGGGTTAAGTAATATAAAAACACTACAGAAGAAAAATTATAATTCCAATTATTGAAGCTATCCTGATATTAGGGATTTAAAATTTCTCATTCCCAATCAGTCAATAGGTTGTCTGAGTGGCAAGAAATGTAAAACTCAGAATATACTAGGGGTGGCCAAAACAAAGGGCGCTCGGTGTTCTAGCAGTTATTGCTGACTCATCACTGTTAATCTCTATGCTATTACAGTCTTCTTTGTTATTTTAGCAAACTTGGTGGCTGGGATGGGGTTATTTTACCATGTCTTGTTGAGAGACAAACTGTGTATCAACAGTTATTTGTTGGGTTCAGCAAGTGAAAGAGCTTGAAAGATTTAGAGAAGGACAGAGGTATATTCAACTATCTTTTGGGGTGTGGAAATGAGAGGAAGGGAGGAAGGAAGTAGCTTGCCAAGGTCAACCATTTATGAGGGATCAACATGTCTGTTGTTGGCGTGCCAGACCAGGTATACCTCAGTTTTAGCTTCTGTGGTGCTGACTGACAGCTCACAGCTGACTTCTGACAGTCAACAGTTAGGTATATACCTAAATTTTAACTGTCAGAAGTGACAACTGCTAAATACATGTTTTTTGCAGATCATATGGTTCAGCGTAGGGATACATAATTTGGTCTGGTAGCTTTTCAAAGCCGTCAGAAGTCAGCTGTGAGCTGTCAGTCAGCACCACAGAAGCTAAAACTGAGGTATATAAGAGTATAAGGAGTGTTAAACAAGCACCTTTAAGGGGTGTCCAACCTAGAGAGAACATTCAAGGGGTATTGAACCTAGATAAAATTTAAGGTGTTTTAATAAACCTAAGTAACTTTTAAGAAGTTTCATACTTAGAGCACAACATTATGTTTTGTAGTATTTTTGTACTCTGCAAATAATTATATATATAACACGATTTTCAAAAGAAATTAACTAGTAAAAATAATTTCTATAAAAAAATTAATAAAAGCAGCCATTTGATTTGTATTATTTGATATCAATTCAAAATGTTATTTGATTTGATAAAAAAAAAAGCTATTTGCAAACCTCTATTTTATTGTTTTTTTAAATATTTTTATTACCTTTAGCAATGTTTGTTAGGGCTGCGTCTTATAACCCATTCCAGTTAGGCCTATACACCTATTTATTAGTGACTAGTGTGTTATGGGGGAGAAAGATTGAATTTAGAGGAGGTACACCCACATTTGCGTGGATAGTGGTAAACCACCCTTAGTACACCTGACCAGAATCGAACTACAATCTTCCCGTCATCGGCAGTCTAATCTATTGCGAGAGTGATGCCTTAAACCATGCGGCCACTGAAGCAGGTTTTAATAATATTATAACTTTTAAAAGTCTTACCATTTTAGTTTAGATACCAATATATTTTTAATATGAAATTATTCTAAAGCGTAATTTTAAAATTTTCCGTTCCCATCCGAGTCTCGATATTTTGATTCATTTCTCGTCCTGTTCCCAACACAAAATAAAAAAGTAGTTCCCATCCATCCCTAGAATATACAAAATAATAATAATAATAATAATGAAAGTGATGTAGGTAGTGATATTGACCTAGAGGAAGAGTTACATGATTGCAGCCATAACACTGACTCTGAACAAGATCATTGTCAACTACAAAAAACAATTTTTTATTTTTATCATATTTTTTTGTTTTGAAACTAAAAAAAAATATATCATTTTGTATTAGGTTTTTGTTATATTGATCGCTTTCTATTAATGTTTTTGTAAGTTATATAACTTTTCTGTAAAGGGTTAAAGAGTTTTGAAATATATTTTCGTCTCTAACAAAATTTTAAAATAATATTGGAAAAGAATGATAAAAAAAATCATGAGTTAAAATAAAAGAATAAGCCCTACCAAAGAAAAACATTTAGGATTTTTTTTTTTCAAAATTATACTAAGATATTTAATGTTTAAATTGGATAGATTGTGATTTTCTAAATAAAACATTAGAAGAAAATACAAAAAAATTGGGTTAAGCTACTCAACAAAAGTAAGGGTCATGGTGACCCCTGGCGACCGCATTAGGTTGCAACTTAGGTGCAACCACTCCAGGGTTAAGATAAATAATGGGAGGACATAATGGTTTCAAATTTAAAAAAATGGAGTGAAGCAAGGGAGTGCCCTCCCACCATTACTATTTGTAATGGTAATAGAAATGGTCATTAACAAAGTAGCTGGAAGACTCGGGGAGGAAATAATGAAAGCCATGATGTTTGCTGATGACTTGATGGTATGAGGGGAGAAGGAAGAGGAAGTACAGGAACAACTACAAGAATGGAATGAGGAAGTGAAAGAATGTGGAATGAAATTTAGCAAGGAAAAGTGTGAAGTGATGGTAATAACAAGGAAGAGAATAAGGCATAATAAAGCTATAAAGTGGTTGGAATATACGTAGTGTAAAATATCTTGGAATCATGTATTTAGCATGGCTTAATGTAAAGTGATGGTAATGACAAGGAAAAAGATAAGGCCTAATAAAGCTATAAAGTTGGATAGAATAGAGCTGAAAAAAGTACAGTACGTAAACTATCTTGGAAGCGTTATTGAGGAAAAAGGTGGGACTAGAGAGGATCTATTGAAAAGAGGACATCAGGGAGAGTTGTTCTGTAGGGGTGTACGAGATTTGATATAGGGACGAGAAGTGCCCTTGAAGTGTAAAAAAAAGTGTACTTTGTACCCATTGTCACATATGCAGCAGAAAATTCAACAATGAATGTAAGAAAGACGTGGAGGCCATAGGAATGAAGTTTGTGAGGAGTGTGTTAGCTGTCACTAGGAAAAACATTAAAAGGAATAAAATATTTGAGAAAGAGGTGGGAGTAGCTGGATTACATGAAAAAGTAGAGAAAGCAGTACTGAAATGGTATGGGCATGTAATGAGGATGGAAAAGGAGAATATGCAAAAGAAAATTATGGAAATGAAGTAGATAGGAAAGAGACTTGGTACTTTGACACTACACTTGAACGCACTATAAGAACTGATCTCAGGGTGCGCTATGTGAGCGATCGATTGAGTGCTCAGTAATCAGCATGCAGCCGACGTCACCATAATATGATGTATTTTTAATTTTTTATAAACTTACAACAAATAAACTAATACTGGCCCAATTAATATTGTTTTTTATATTGTTTAACTTTGTTTCTTGCAGAAATCTTTATTTCTAATATATTTATCAAATATTTCATAATTTGAAATAAGCCTTAAGGTATATAAAATTGAAAGGTTATTTTTGTTTAGTGTTGGTTTTGCTTTTATCATACAATAAAATACCTAACACAGAATGAAAGAATTTGTTTTTTTTTTATGCAAAAGGCTGTATTAGAAAAAACACATAGGTTGAAGATTAAATAGCCGTTATGACACAGATTTTAAAATCCCAGTAAAAACTATCTGATGAGAACTTATTTTTTATCTTTGAGGTTAGTATTGCCCTAAATGTAGAAATGTAAAAGAAAAAGAGTCAGGAAGAGTGGCAGTAGTTTAAAGGGTGAACTGTCTTCCTTTTGGATTGTAAAAGCCATAATGTGTTTTACCTTTTTATTGTCTGTGAGTATGTACTTGTATTTCAAGCTTTGAGCCACACTTTAAATAAATACCTGAGCTTGGGCTTGAAAGATTTACGAGCTCAAAATTTCAATCGGCTTGGAATGAGGTTATTTCTTTGACTTGTATTGTATCTGAATGAATTACTGTTTACTCTTCTTTCTGCTTGTTTGGAAGTGGTGTGAAATGAGGAGTGTGGGAGAGGAGCAGTAATAAGAACCTGAGTAAACTGGTGTTGAATGGAGGCGAGTATAAGGTTTAAATAAATCTCTTTGTAGTGCTGTTAGAACTCAACTAACATATGACAAGACTGAAATTTAAAACTTATTAAAACATGTACATCCTAAAAATCAATGATGTTTAATTTTCTTCTAAGTAGGAGGTCAACACCAAGTGAATAGCTGCATTCCAGATGTAAAGGAATTTAATGGGGCTGTTTACATTTAAAAAAATTGTTAGATCTAAACTTCCAAACCTATATTCATAAATGTTTTTTAAACCATTCATGATAGGATTGAAATGAATCATAGTAAATTTTTTTGTTATTATCACATTATGTTTACATATTAATTAATCTTATAATTTATAAACAGTTTGATTTTCTTTTTAATGATTTAAAAACAATACATTTCTTTAAAATATGCAAGTCATAATTCATTAAAAGAGATTAATAAATATTAAGTCATTTCATTTACTTGCTCAACATGACTCTCAGGAGGCTTGATGAAAAGCTTGTTCAAGAGTGACCAACATGAACAAACTGGTATTCTCAGACCTATAGTCCCTTTTCTGAATTAGTGCCTAATGGCTTGGAAATGTACAATTATATAGTGTAGAAACACTGTACAGTGATGTAAAGTGATTGATAGTGAAGGAAGCCAATCTGAAAGGATAGTTAGGTTAGGACTAGATAGGAACAAACACACTTCTCTATTCATATCTTCTCTTCTCAAACTATTGCACCATATTACACTTCACATTGTTGAATTTTAGGAGATGTTCATTTATCGTTAGAAGAGACACATTGAAAACACAAACAAAGATAGGTTATAGAACTCTAGAATGATTTGAAATCATTCTATAAACATGTAGTTCTATAACCTATCTTTGTTTGTGTTTTCAATGTGTCTCTTCTAACGATAAAGGAACATCTCCTAAAATTCAACAATGTGTGAAGTGTAATATGGTGCAATAGTTTGAGAAGAGAGAAGTGTGTTTGTTCCTATCTTAGTCCTAACCTAACTATCCTTTCAGATTGGCTTCCTTCACTATCAATCACTTTACATCACTGTACAGTGTTTCTACACTGTCTTGTTACACATATATTTATTTTCTGTAACTTATTCTAAATAGTATCAGTAGTAAAATATTCAGAAACTATGAACAAAAGAGAAGTGAAACAGAAATATTGTGTGATTTTTCACTTTAAAAGTGACCTTATTTCCAGTAACAAGATATTTTTTTCCAGCAAAGAGTAACACACTCTTTGGATGTGACCTGCTGTCTAGGCAAGGTGGTTACAGCTCGATAACACACTCTTTGGATGTGACCTGCTGTCTAGGCAAGGTGGTTACAGCTCGATTTGTATTAGTAACTATTAAACCACAATTTTACAAGATATGTTAAGAAAGTTATATTAAATACAAACATACCTTTGTTTCCGCGATCTTTTCATTCTTCTCAGCATTCAACATCAATACACGTGGATGTGTCCATATCCTTTGAAGATTTTGAAAGTCCGAAAATAGTCTTGCACCTTTGGATTTGGATGCCCCATCAGAACATTGAGAGTAAAAATCTAAGTAATGGCGGTAGATCTTTATCTGAATATCCGTCAGACGTATGAAAATTACATATTCTTGCTTAGGTGGCAAAAATGGAGTCAAAACTGCATAGTCAAATCTCTGAAATTAGTGAAGAATTAATCCACAGTTACATTATCATAAAGCAGTGAATTGGAGTGACTTCATCAGGGTTTGCCATAATGGGCTCAACCCGAAAAAAAACCCACTCAGATGTTTGTATGTTTTCAATTTGTCTCTTCTAATGATAAAGGAACATCTCCTAACCTATCATTTCAGATTGGCTTCCTTCACTATCACTTTACATCACTGTACAGTGTTTCTACACTGGCTTGTTATAGATTAGACAGAAGACTGCTTTAGTCACAGACTAGAAAATATATTAAATACTGTAATGTTGGCAAAGGACAAGAACATAACCAATCTTGACATATAACACTGTATAAATTCACAATTCAATTCAATTAAATGGTGCAAAGTTATCTGAAGTTGAAGCAAAATAAATATTTAAAAGTTGAGATGGGTCAAATCCACTATTTAATGGGTCAAAATTTTAATTTTCCCTACAAATCTGGAATATTTAAGCTACAAAAATTATTTTATAAAATGCCATGATTTTTCCTGGTTTCCGGACTTTTCCAATTTTCCCTGATTTATCCTTTTTTAACCATACATTGCCAATGACGATTAATCTGTTTATTACATTTATCCATTTAATTAAAAGTAGTCTATGCCGACAGCACATGAAACTTATTTAAATTCTTTTTTTAATATTAAGTTTTTTAGGTTTTATTTGTGGCAGTGTGTAAATGTGGAAGAAAAAAACCCTTTCAAACAATCCTCATCTTGTTGTGCCTCACTGTCCAGTCAGCCCTTGTCTCTTTCCTCCGCACTTGCACCGGCCGCGCGACCCACCCTTTCTACTGCCTGGACCACTCCACAGTTCATGTTCTCTGAGCTGTCAGTGACGATTTCCCCGCTGTACTCAGCAGCAAGGAGAACTCCTCTATCTAATGGCTCACGTGATGGGTAAATAATCAAGATATTCAAGCTAATCTGAATAAATAAAAGTGAGTGTCCATATGAATACCAAAAACATTCCTAACTGAGCCAGTGTAGCTTGCCGGGACTCCTCCCTTCTACCTCTCCACCCTTCCTACCGGGTCGTCCTCTTCACCGGTGACCTCACAGGATGAGCTACACCTGCCGCTCCGGCAAGACCCTGAAGAGGACATTGGTAACCAAATAATACTCCACCATCGGGCCCATTTTCTACTATCCCGACCGCAACACTCGGACCCCTGAACTTCGCTCCAACATCTCCAAGAGTCACAACCCTCGAATTCTCTAATTCCTCTCCTTGTCTTCCCCTCTCGCCAACCACCCAACCCCCAACTACTCCAATTTCTCCATTTAGCCCTAAAGACTATAATTTGCATACCCTAGCCCCCCCACAACCCGCCTACTTTTCTCCCCCATCTCCCTTCCTTACTCCCACCCACTAGACCGGTGCCTAGCAACTAACGTCACCCGGAGACTGCACTTCGACTAGACGCAACCAGTTACCCCCGAAGCCGCAAGCTGGGGATAACAATATTAGAATGTAATTTAAGTCAAAGCGTTTAGTTAACATGTGAGAGCAAAATCTCTTCTTTGTTCTTTTAATCTCTTTAAGAAAAAACCCTTTTCACTTTTAGAGGTATGCTTAATTATTTATTGAAGAGGATATAAGAAAGATGCATAGAAACATTTAAAAGGGAACAAAGATAATATGGCTTTTACAATGAAAATAAGAGCATAGTTCACACTTTACATTGCTGCCATTGGACTAAAAGTTAGTGGCTGCCCTTTGAAGAAACTTGATCTTTGCCATTCAATCCCTCGACCTAAGTTTAGTTTTATAGGAACAGGAGGGAGTGGAAACATACAACGCAACTACCTCCCAGAGAAATATTAGTTATCCCCATCCAATGCCCTTTTCTGTCCCTATCTAAGTGTCCTTTCATTCCTCGCCAAGTTCCTTTTTTCTATTTTGTATTTTTTGGTTTCCTCTTTTAGAAAGTTGTGTTATATTTGTTACACTCCTTCCTAATGAGTTTTGATTGTATTAAACCTAGATTGGGAGGTAACAATCAATTTTCTTCAGGAGACAGCCAGTGGCAGCAATGTTAAGTGTGGACTGTGTTATTTTCATTGTAGAATCCATGTTGTGTTGGTTCCCCTTTGATATATTTCTATCCATCTTTACTGTACCTTCTTCCAAATCTAAACAAATTTATGTCAAAAAGCAAAAGGAGGTTTTCTTAAAAGATATATATATATACATATATTTTCAATTGTAAATTTTTCAAATAAAAAGCTAAAAACTTTATAATATTTTATCTAACAATTTTTTAGTATTGATTTGACCTCAAGTTAAATAAAAGGAGGCTTAAAGAAATGGAACAGAAGACGTGATCATGCACGATTACATCAATGAATAATAAACTAAATACGAAACACTTAAAATTTCTAATTGTTTATGGTTCTTACGTTTTCTTATATGGAATGAAAAAACCCATGCTTGTAGACCCCTAATAAAGATACATATATTTTTTTAATTTTTAAATATAATTAAAAAAAAACTAGCCAAGATATTTAAAAATAATTTTTTTACTGTTTTATTTATCATTAATTTTTAAGCATTGAAAATTTAAATAGCTTGAAATAGAATAAATCACTGAAACAAACATAAAAAACTGAGTAAATAACAAAATTTACAAAAAAAAACTAACTTTAGATTTACCCTATAAGTGGGTTATGCATAGCAGCTGTTTCAGTGACCATCAATTTTAGCAGGATTATAGTAAAATAAAGTCTAAAATAAATAATGGCAAGGAATCAGGAGGGGAGGGGAATGGGACTTCAAACCTGGGTACTTCTGCATAAATATCAAGTGGTTGGGGTGGATTATCCTGGTCTTCAAGATTTATTTCATTCCTTTAGGAATAACTAGTATTCACACTCGTGTTATCAATGTCAGCTGCAACTCCTACTTGTTCTGATCTTTCACTTTCACTAGAATATAATTCCTGTTTAGTTTCATTATTTACAAATTCAGAATCACTGCTTTCAGAATCACCAGAAAATGGATTACTCTCGCTTGAGCTATCAATAAATATTGCAAGTATTTCTGTGTCTTGAATCACAGCTTTCCTCTTAGTAACCATGTTTACAAACAAGGCCAAAGATAAAACAAGTTAGAAAATAATGTTTATGTTCAATATATCAAAACTCTAAGTGCAAAGATAAATAAATTAGCTTGTACATATGAGAATGCAGTGGAAATAAAATCTACCCTATCTGTTGACTTAATACTGAACCAAGAGCTTGAAAACATGGGATCACTGTGAGTGACGCTGGCAATTTTAGCAAATATTTCGTGCATCGCTCTGAGCGACGTTGGCACTTAAAGGGTTAAGTATATCCAATAATTGTGTTACCGATAATTATTTATGGCTAAGCTCCCAATCAGTGGTACAATTTTATAGTAAAGGAAATTGATAGAACTAAAGAAAAAAGAAAAATAAACTGCTAAGAGTAGATTTGATGAAGAAAGCCCACCTAGGGAAAGTGGTAAATGAGTTCTATAATACTTTTCAATTCAAAGATTGATAAAAAAACTTATGGTTTGGTGATATGGAAATTATATTATTATAATGTAGCAGGCAACAATGTGGAAACAGGAAAGAGATAAAGATTTCTGTAGGATAATCATTAATTTTTGTGTCCTAATAGTCGGTACAACTAAAAAGCCTCTAACCTGGACTGATCCCTCCAACATTTTGTGGAGAACGTGTGCTCTCCTTTTCATCACCTTCACGTCATTAGCCGTAGAGTCTTCAAATTGGCCATTCACAATAGGATTTACAAACCTGTTCTTGAACTCTTTGCTGGTACCCAACAATCTGGGCTTCACAAATTGCACCATACAATGATCTGAAATGTCGGAACAATTTTTTAATGTCATGTTGTTGTTTACTTCTTAGTGCGAAACTTTTGTTTTTATTTTTTGGGTGGAATTATATATAATTTGTAAATAATATTAAGATAGGAACCAGAGGGATAGAAAAACTTATACAATATGATTTTAAGTATAGTAAAGAGTAACATTATTTCCACTTTATTGCCTTTATTGGACTTTAGGACAATCCAAAGCAGTAGTACAAGCCAAAATGTCACAGGGAACTTTAGCCCTCTGTAAACCAAATATTAACAGTTGGGTTGAATCCACTATTTTACGAATCTAAATCTCGAAACATTTATGAAACTTTCCTATACCTTCTTCTAATTACTTTAAAATAAATCATTTAAAATTTTCTACTTACTTTCAAAAGACATTTTCTTATCTCAAACTGAAAAAGTGGTCCTAGCACATTCCTAATTATACATACAAGTACAACTTTCTTTAGAGACTGGCAACGACTAAGCTGCAGATCAGTGCAGGTCCACATACTACCCGTTGGGAAACATTAAACAAAGTGAAAGATTGAAAGTATAAAGAAAGTAGATGGTTTTATACTCACATTCAGTAAGGTTGTTTTGAAGCGGTGTTCCAGTTAGAACTATCCGGCGCAAAGTTCTTATCTTTGTCATTGACTTAGACAGAGCTGTCATTTCATTTTTCAACAAATGACCCTCATCGCACACAACAAGGTCTGGACCTAATCAACACAAACAGTTTCATATCAAAAGAAGAGCACATCATTGATTTGTTATTAGTGTCTGGGACTTCCTAACACCACTCATAGCCTTCACTGATACATCTATAGTTCAAGTTACCAAAAACTATACAATAAGAAAGGACAGATGAGAACAAAGCTATTGAGCACAATAGGATTTTCAAGAAAATAATAATAAATATGATAAACAATTAACACTTTTATTTTTGATGGATTGAAAAATAGGTATAGTTTTTCTTCAAGAGGCAGCCATTCGGCAGCAATGTAATGTGTAGACTGTGTTTATTTCATTATGAAAGCCATATTATGTCAGTAACCTCTTCCCCCGCCCAACTTAAGGAAACAGGATGAGGAACATGGGTTTTATAGAAATGTGCTAGCATTTTCCTGTTGGAGTAGGAAAGGACAAAGTAGATCCCTTACTTGGACAATGTGTATACAAAATCCTCCCTGAGGTTTCATGGTGCAGATTTTGTATTCACAGGTCACACACGAACCAGCCCATGTGGCATGTTTCATGTCCGAACAAGGTTACTACTTTGGTATGCTCCATTCTATGTCATTTGTGTGAGATTTGAGTACATAAAAGGATTGATGAGTGAGTATGACTGCAAACATTCTCATACATTTTCAATGAAAATATATGGCAGCCATATCTCACCAAGATCTGATTAGTTTTTCTCCCTGTTGAGGTGAAGATGTTGGGGAAAAAAAAGCATATCCATTATAATTAGGGAGGGGTCCCCGAAGTCTTCAAATACTCAAGAATATTCAAGAGCATTTTAGATTCGAGCATCAAAAACCTAAGAAAAAATTGTATGTTCAATTTTCAAGTGAAATTTGTTTTAGAGATCTAATACTGCTTATTGGTAGTTCAGAACTAATTATAATTATAGAATTAACTTAATAACCAGACCCCAGACCAGTAATTTAACACTTAACTGAATATATGAATGTTAACATTTAGTTATTATTTTTATTTTGTATTATTCTAATGTATTCATATTTCCTCTTATGTTCATAATTTTTTCCAAGATTTATATTCGAGGTGAGAATTTGTAAGCCAGTGTATTCAACAAAACTCTAGTTATTTTCATTAAATTTAATCAAAATTTTCAGTTGATAAATTTGAGAGAATCCAGAATACATAATTTGTGAAGATATACGAAGGCATTAAAATGTAAAACCTTCCAGTTTGTTGTTTCTTGTTGTCTAGTGTATACAGGGAATCAAAAGATTAATATCATTCAACCTATGATCATGTGACCTCCAAAGTCATAAGCGGAAAATCTCCAGAATAACTCCTCTAGTCAGATTTGAGTATACTACAGTCATCTGGCTCTACTAGTACAAATATTAATAGAGGTGATATGTTCTGTGAAGAGCATATTATTTAAAAAAAATCAAAACAGGTATATCCCTTTTTAGAAAAAATAAAATTCAATTTCAAGTGAATTTAAGCTGGCCAAGTTGTATTAAATTGACAATAAAAAACAATAAATATGTAATGTAAACATAAAATATATGCACAATAGTTAAAATATATTTGTAAAAGATTTAGTAATATTAATTACAAGTTATGTTACAATTTAATTAAGAATGTGTTAGAAGTTATAACAACCATCTAAAAATTAGATACATTTTAAAATAATAGACATTTGAGTGATAATTACACTTAAAACTAGGTTGTAAAATCAAAGGATGATGTGACCGTGCATATATTGAATATTAATATATTATTCTTGAGAATTGATAGAAATATGTTATTAAATTTGATAAATAAAAGTTGAATTTATTTCTTAGCTGTTCCCTGTTCCTTGATTCCTGGCTTTCAACTTTGCCAACTTAAATTCACTTAAAATTGAATTTTATTTTTTCTAAATATTCTTAAATGTTCCTTACTAAGTATAAGTAATTCAATTTTTTTCAAAAAAGTATATCCCTGTTAAAATTATATAGCTCACCTCCTTCAAGATAGATAATAAAGTGAATTGAGAAACTGTTCAAAACAATGCAAATCTCCGAGCTAATCAGTGCCATGTAAAGATGGACAAAGGACCAACCTGGGTCTAGGAGAGTGCTCTTTACAATGTCCAAGGCCTTCTTACGCAGCTTCTTGGTATTGGCGGTGACCAAGTTGCGGAACATATCATAGCCGATCACCATGACACCACCGTCCTCCTGCCATTCTTTCAGTCTGTACACACGCTCGTAATTCTTACGACACCTACAACATGGCAAATAGAACAACAAATATTAAGAAACTAAATTAACAATTTATCTTTAAACTGAAAAAAAGATTTTAAAGGTGCTTAATATTTTCTTTCTTTTAATAAGAGGGCAGTTATAATTAAATATCCAACAACTTAGCTCAATTGATAGCATCTCTGTCTACTGAGCTAAGAGTCCCAGGATCGATTCTCGAAATGGTAAAAAATTTATCAATGGTGAAATGTGGGTTTACCCTTTCACAGTAATGAATTAATGGCTGGGAGCTGGATGTTATGCCTGTCATAGTCTTAAGTTAGATTATAAGGCATTTGAGAAGCTATGACATCACAAGCAAGGCGGTAGCGAAAAATATATGACTTGAATAAAATCTAATCCAGACCATAGAGTGGACAGGTAATGGATGTAAAGTAAAGAATAAGTAAATAAAAACAGCGAACATAGCACAAATTCTTTAGATGGTCATTCGTTTTAACTAGAGTTGGGCCGAATCTATTTCACAAATTTGATTAGTGGGTAGAATTGTAACATAAGAGGAAATAAATAGTAACTAAATGTTAACATTTTTTGCTAAAGAAAAGTGGATTCAACATTAATGTAGTCAGTTAACTGTTATATTAATGTTCTGGGGCCTGGTTATTAAGTTTGTCTATTAATTATAGTGAATCTGAATCACTAGTAAGTTGTATTAAAACTATAAAATTAATTACAGTTAAAAATTTTGAATTTTTTATTTTTTTATTATTTGAGTCTCAAATTTAATATTTTCTCAAATCCTTAGATCTCTAGCATCCTTAAGGTTTAGATGAAATTTTAGAGTTCGAAAGTCCCATCCCTTATATTAAGTGCATGATCCATATTAAGCTACAAGAATAAAATAACCAAACCTTGTAAATAAAGATATAAAGATGGATATTTTACCTGGAGAGGTCGAAGACATTGACCTCTGTGCCTGTGTCCTTGAGCCACATGTTGAACTCTGCGACCCAGTTGAGCACGGTGCTGAGGGGGCATACAATGAGTACAGTTTTCACCTTGGTGACCTCATGTTCTAGGAGAGTGTGTACCAACGTTACCACCTGCAAGACATGTCCAATACAATCTATAAACATCACCTTGTACGAACTTTAACATATTTATACAATTGAGAAATGAATGAAGATGGGAGAATATCGAAAAAGTGTATCCGCATTTGTGCAAATTTGGATGCAACTCCTATAATTTATATTGTATCTGGCTTCAAGGCTTTACTGTACATTTTTTTAATTAGGGCAATAAAGAAAAAGTAAAATTTCATATTTTTATTGTAAACAGGTTTAGTGTCATCTATTACGCATTAGATGGGAAATGATGAATGGAGGAGAATTAGATTAGGCTTCATAGTGAGAAAAATGCTACAGGCGAAGCAGGTAGGGACGAACGATAGGATAGATGACATTAACTGACAGGAAAAAAGGTGGATGTAATACAAGTGTATGCCCGACAGGTGGGGTGCCCAGCAGAAGAAAATGACAAGTTTGAGGCAGACCTAGAAAGGCATATGGGGAACAAGTGTCAGGTAGTAATGAGGGATCTTAATGCAAAAGTCGGAAAAGATAAAGGAGCATTGGAGGAGGTGTTAGGTAAAAAGGATAGGGACAGAGAAACTAGGAAGGTAGAATTCTGTTAGAGTTAGTTGCAAGAAATAAATTAAAGTGGCAAACAGCTGATATAAGAAGGCATGTCTCTAATTATAAATAGCACTTCAAAAAAATATGATTTAAAAATAGGAAAACCACTCTAATAAAAATATAAGAGATTTTTTTTATCAAAATGGTTTCAACACTCATGTATTTTAACACACTAAATTTACACTAACAATTACAAAACAAGTTCATTAAATTGACATTTTAATGATATAATAGTGTCTGTGTCTAATTACTACTACTTCCTGAGGAAGATGCTCTAATGCATCGAAATATTGAAGTGTGAGTAAATATGTGTCAGTGTTTTTACTTTTATTTGTGCTCTACCATTTTCCTAATATTCCATCATTTTATTTATTACCAATTATAATAAAATGTAGAAATCACAGGTAGTTAGAAATTTGAAATGTTTAATATTTTATTAGTCCTTAAATGTGATCATCACGCATGATTACTTCTCCAATTCCAATTCCATTCCTATAAGTGCAGTTTCACACATGATTACTTCTTTAGTTCTAATTTCATTCCTCTATGAGAATTTGCCCATATGCCTTAAATGGATTCCAACTAGAAATTATCTTACTATGAAATTTATTTCAACTCAATTTTTAATGCTTATATAAGTTGATGTCCATGCTTTAAAATGAAAAATAAAATGTTAAAAATAATATTTCTAATAGACAACATGAAATAGTGAATGCTTTTTATATTTAAATTTGTTCATTTTTTGTTAATTTTCGTCAAATATGAATTTCAATGTTGAATGACAGTGATTTTAAACTGGTTAACCAACATAATTCTATAATTAAATAGTAACTAATGCGAGTTTTGAAGCTGAACATATTAATAGAAGATGTAAAAGTTTGAAAACAAACAATAATTATTCCCAATGTTAAATTTTTTATTTAACTGAAATTATAATTTAAGCAAGGCACTATATAAAAATAATAAAATTAATGATTATTAAAGTATTTAGTGATTTAAATAGTTTACCTGTCAATTATTGCATTATTAATGTGAAATTTGATATTGATTTTAATATTTTGTTAAGTTACCAGAAGATTAAGTGAAACTGAAGATAGTATATAAATTAAAATGCCTATACTTACCATTGTTCTTTAAAAATTAATTTATATACATCAAGAAATAACTCAAAAAGATGAGCCTATAAAACTATCGATCTCGATCTTTAATGATGAGCTCGGCTCCAAGCTCGAAATTCAGGTACTCGCAAAGCTCTAATATATATTAATTAATTAGTGTATATATATTATTTTTACAAATTACAAATAATTTTAGGGTATTTTACAAATAACTTATTTTTGCTTTCTCTCAACAACTCTGAGAGCAGTGTGATCATCAAAAAAATCCAACTAGAAATTTTGTAAATGTTGAAGTTTCATGACCCTCTGACACAAAAAAAAGTTATTTTCGCAATGTCGTCCATCTGTCTGCCCGTCTGTACCTTGAACTAGAGCCGAAACTATTTGACTGATTAGGCTAAAACTTGGTATCTGGTGTTTTCATAAGGTCCCTCCGAAGTGTTTTTGGAATTAGATTTCTAACCCTAAAATTAAGGGTAGTTTACTGAATGGCAAAAAGAAAAAAATCATTTTTCTCAAAATTTACTGTAACGATTTAGAAAACATTTTATATCTAGACACTGTTTATCCATATAAACAAAATGGCAACTCTCACTTTATCATAGAAATTATTTTAAGGGTACTTTACATGGGGAAAATTTTCCAATTTTCATCATTTCTCCGCAACTATTTGAGATACAAAATAACTTATCATTGTAAAAGTGTAGTACTATTAAATATAAAAATCTTTTATTTGAAATATATTTTTATAGAACCAATAGTTTCTGTCTGAGCCATAAGCAAATATATATACTTTTTAATTCAGGTCTTTGCCAATGAATTTGATTTTTATGCTCTTTGTTGGACAAAGATGTTTCTCTTTTACTAATTTTTCTTTAACAGTGTTCCTAGTTCCTAATGCCATAAAGTAAGTAAATAACAGTGCATATTATGATCTTTACTGTGGTGTTTCTAAAACAATGTATAGATTGACCTATTATTTCACTTCACAAATCTTACCGAGTTTTTAGTAAATGTCTATTCTAAGATAAAAGCGAAAGTCTGTGGTACACTCTACCATTAATTTAAATTTTAAATTTGATAAAAATATTTGAATAGTTTGGTTTAAAGTTTATGTATAAAGAGTGTATATTATTTGAGTTGACTTAGCACACTCCTAGAGAAAAGTATCAGTTAATATTTTAATTAAATACCTGAAATGTTTTCCCGAGTCCCATGCAATGAGCCAAGATACATCCTGATCCTTTGCTTTTTTTCATTTGTTTGACGGACTCGAAACAGGCATCCCACATAAACTTCACACCTTGAGCCTGCAAGTGACAGTCAATATAAGAAAAACAACCGTGTAATAATTTTAAGTTTTACAAATTACTATTGACGATAAATGCCAATTGGCGGGTAATGGATGTGGATTTGACATTCATACACTTCCAACAATAAAAATAACATTCAAAATCAATTCCCCTAAACTAATTTGGTTTAAATAATGTCTCAACAATTTTACTCGATGAGTATGATTTTAATAATGTAGAATTAAAGATTGTTATCTATCTAAAATGTGTTACTGTTTGACAGTCTTGGCCCGCTAATGAATGGAGGGGTTTGTACAGTCAAAATAAGCTTGAAGTGTAAACAAAGAGGGGGTTAGGAAAAAGAAGAGTGAAAATTTTAAGTGGTAAAGAATGATAGGACAAATAAATATAAATATACTTTGTTCCTTTAATTTAATCCTCTTCCTCTTACTTGTGCTGCCTTGTATGTGTATAGTATGTACTTCAATGAGTGAAAAGAGATTTTCCTTAAAGAATTATTTAAAATGTAAAATTTAGAATTATTGCCTTTCATTTAAAAAAAACTATTTTTGAACTAGCAAAAACAAAAAACTGTTAATAACACTCCAACAACAGTCTACCATAGTGTCATAAACTGTTTTTGCAAAGAGTGTTCAAAGCTTTGAAACTTCCAACTTGGCTTCAAAATAAATATCAGCTTAAACTTGGGTTCGAAAAAATTCCAGGTTCAACAATTACCGTAGGGAGCTTCGCCAATAAAAATATCAATGGTTAAAATACTCAATTTGTCAATTATTGCCATTCTGAACTATTGTATATATTACAAATTAGGGGTGTGTGAGGCTTTGAAACTTTGACTTTACTTGGAAACAAAAATCAGCTTCGCCTTTGCTTTAATACAAATTCCGGCTTTGATGCGTCAATCAAAATAGTGACAACTAAACTATTCCATGTATGTTCAATTACTACCATTTTGAGCTGTTTTGTACAGTACAAATTAATATTCATATACCGTCGCTACTTACTACCTGTTCAGGTTATATGGCATTCCCCTATGTACTAATTGCATCAATGTGTTAGGGATTATGAAGGTTAGATTTAGATTAAGTGCACACATATTTGCAAGGAAAGAGTGCAAAATTATTTACAGAAAACCTACTACTTAAGTGCAGTCGACTGGGATTCAACCCTGATCTTTCCGTCTTTGGCAATCTAGTCTATTGCGAGAGTGGCGTCTAAGAACATGCAGTCACAGAAGTGGATTGTAACCCCCCCCTTTGATTTGATAGGTTCTTATTGCTATAAATAAAAGGTAGGTTTAGTCACAAGAGAGTTTATTTTATTTTACAAATAACTTGCAGATATACGAGAGCGAGGCACTCTAGGAAGGTCGAGTGACTGGCCGACAAGGGCCGACATAAACAATAAATAATGGGAGAAGGCCCCAAGTCTTTAAGAGACAACAGAATGATTGATACCAAACAAAACATAATTAAATTGACCCACGCAGAAGGCGATTAACTTAGCAAGAAAGTTAAATACAAGTAATATGTAAAGGTCTAAACGACCCGTCGATGTTGACTCTACATTGACATAAGTAAGTAGTTATATGATAAACTGCCATTGCAAAGCGCAACAGAGAAAAGCAATGCATGATTTACCTAAACCTAACCTGTTACAATAGGTTCCAATCAAATTAGTTCAATCTAATTAATTTTACAACTATGACCAATGTGCTGGGTGCACGGCTTCGCGCCCCCCGAGTTGAGTAACAACTTGAATTATTACAATCATAACAAATCTTTAAATTTTAGCAAGCAAGACAACTATTTTAAATAAGTTGCACATTTATCAAAAACAACTAGCGCCCCAAGATGGCGACATACAAAAGTTTCATTAGCGCCCCAAGATGGCGACAAACTAAAGTTCCAACCCGTCCGTGAGGCGGACACAACGTTAAGTACAAAGAAACAAAGTTAGCGCGTAAACCATAATGGCTGACAGGCAAATCCTGCAGTCTCAGAGAAATATAGTTATTAGTAACCATGATTTATATTTAAAGTCGAAACTTGAATTTTGAACAAATTAACCCAAACATAATTTAGAAAACGTCGAACAACAACCTACGTCTAAATCTAAGACAAGTGTCTCACCTAATAGAGTGCAGAGAAATGAGTGACATCACAACACAGTCCAGCCGTTATATACAGTACAAAGTCAATCACGTGTTCTCATACGGCGGGAATCACACTGGGGACGAAGGGAGAGGGGTGTACACTGCTTCGACAAAAGTCTCGAATATTCTCGTAACAATTTCGAATCACGCGCCGGTGGATGAGTCTTGTTTCACTCGAACACAACCGTCGGCGCATACGGGTTAGCGCATCTTGATGTTCAAATGTCCGAGTCTTGCTCTAATCGGACCTCGAGCCACGGGCGGTCAGTAAGCCGCGTGATGTAGAGTGGAGTTGAGTGTGCGTGTTTCATGAAGTCAAGATCCAGCCGAGTCAAAGGGGACCAAGATTAGGTGAGCCAGATCGTCCTTATTTGTTTTATGTCTGTGACAACGTCACAGGATAATCAAGTAATTGAATTGTAAATTGTGGTAGTAACTTGAATTATCAGATTAAAACAAAATATTACAAACAGTTGCAAACTATAACATTTTTCAAGTGATTTTAGTGTATAAAGTTATATAAATAACAATATAATATTTTTTCAAGCATAAAGAAAAAAATATATTTAAACTTCAATTCTTCTTTGAGAATATTTCATATGTTCGATTAGAACTTGATTTTAATTGAAAGGTCAACTTCACACACCCCTAGTTTTTGCTAGTTCAAAATCAAGTAGATAAGCGTTTTTCTCTTCCAACCTCTCCCCATTTTTATAATGACAATAGTGCCTAGAAATAAAAACTTTGTGTTTCAATGTGAGTGTGACTTTTTCTACTATAAAAGACAGAAGAAGATGTCACACTCGTGCATTGGATTCTTCCCACATTTTTCCTCTTGCCCTAGGTGGACTTTCTTTACGCACATTTTACTTAGTTTATTATTAAGTTTTATAGAGCCATCGGCACTTTACTTAGTTTATGTTTATTTTTTCATCAATTTACATTATTATATAATCATTTAGCCATAGGGCTTCTTTATTGTTACACGTTAAAATGTAATATATGAAACCTGGCCATTACAGTGGTACTACTAGTATCTCTGCTTATCAACTACTAGGGCCGTAACTAGAGGCTTGGGGGCTCCAGGGCAACAGATAATAATGGTGCCCCCCTTTTTTGATTTTTCCCCCCTCCCACCTCAAAATACCACATTTCCACTTTCTTTTAATAAGTCTTGTTGATGTGTGTTGTTAGTTTTTGATCTGTTCGCGTCCCTACCCACTCAGCCTCCAACCGCAAGTTAACTCTCTGCTCTCCTTTCGATCAATAATCGTTACCAGAGACTCTTAGTTTCATATAGTGAAAGTTTTAACGGATTGGCAAGGAAAAACAGTGAGAGTTAAATATATAGAAATGATATGCGTTTGATTTATGGTTTGGTCTGCTTTCGTTCAAAATATTTTTAAAAATCCTGCTTGCTTGGGGACTCTGGGGCAGTGCCCCACTGCTAGTTACGGTCCTGTCAGCTACAATACAACTCATATGATGCCAAATACAAAGGTCTCATTATGGCAACCTAATTTGTGAATTTAGATTGAATATGCCAATTAATTTTAAAATTATATGGACTTTCTTGTGAACATCTAGGATATTATAAATATCAACAATGAAATGTTTACTGTGGTAAAAATTAAAAGATTATTAAATACAATATTTATGAAACAATAATGATTCTCTTTTATATTGTTTGGAGATCAATCAATTGGAATGAATGAATGATTTCATTTATAGTATGGCCATGTTAGAAGAATGGAGGGAAAGGATGCACCAAGGGACAGGTGGCTGAAGGAAGTAAGGAGGAGTGTGGAGGAAAGAGGATAAGACTTGGCCAAGGTGGAGGTAAAGAGATTCTAGGAGGAAAGGAGGCGGTGAAGAGGCTTATGTTCCAAACAGACCCGGCCAGTGGCTGGAAGCTGTTCATGATAATGATGATTATGATGATGATGATGATTATTATTATTATTATTATTTCATTTATCAGAAAAGATTAATTAATTAATTCCAATCAATTGATTTCCGAGTAAGATACTAAGCTCTCCTCACCAAATTTCAAATGTGTTTAAAAAAAAAAAAAAAAGATTCCCTTTTAATTCCAACAATTAGAGGTAGATAAAATACCTGGTGAGGTTTAAGTTTCTGGACCAACTTGGGGTGAACAGACACTAGCTCCTCCTTTGTTTCCAGGTCAAAGTCCAAAACTAGCTTATCAAGTTTCTCGATACCCACAGGAATATTGTAGAGCTCGTTGTACTGAAATAACACAAAGCATTACAAATTTTAAAGAAGGTAGATTGATTTTTTTCTTAAAATAAAACAAAACTTATCTAGTTAATATCTCATGAGATAAAAATAAATCAAACAAGACTAATGGCTGACTATCTCATAACCGCCAGTCAGTCAATAGTTTATATTCCTTAGTTGGGAAACATTGAAATATAAATGAGTGGAAGATGTAATAGTGGGGAGAGTGAAACAAATGTACAAGGGAAGCGTGAGCTGTGCAAAAGTGGGAGGGGTGCGGACAGAATGGCATAAAACAGAAAAGCAAGCTGACTCCATTGTTGTTTGTGGTAGCAATTGATGTAATTGTAATGATGAAAGAGGTGGTAGGAAAGAGTGGGGGAAGGAAACATGAAAGAAATGGTATTTGCTAGAGGTCTGCGAGCTTGGGTTTTCTCATTCGAGTCGAACTTGAGTCGAGTATTTCTAAAAGCTTCAGAGCTCAAGTTGAGTTCAAGTATAGTATTATCATAATTTTAAAATGTTAAAAAGTATATTAAAACAAATGTTCTTAAAGTATGAATGACACTCATTTTTATTAATAGTAAATACTTTTGGAAGATAAAAAAAGGTTAGTAATAGAAATATCGGTTTTTAAATGAAAAATAACACTTATAAAACACAATTTAAAAATAAGAATACCACTCAAATAAAAATTTAATGAAAAAATAATTAAAATGGTTTCAACACTCATGTCTTTAAGGACATTAAAATTATACTAACAATTAGAGAAAAAGTTAATAAAATGAATAATTACATGATGGCTTGTAAATGTATAACAAGCCAGTGTAGAAACACTGTACAGTGATGTAAAGTAAGTGATAGTGAAGGAAGCCAACCTCAAAGGATAGTTAGGTTAAGACTAGATATAAAAACACACTTCTCTCTTCATGTCTTCTTAAACTCTTACACTTCCCATTTCTTCAAAACTTCCACAGTTGCACATTAGTTTGAATTTTTGGGAATATTACTTTTTTATTAATGTCTCTTTATATGAAAAATAAATATTTCCGAAAATTCTAAACAATGTGCAACTGTTGAAGTTTGAAGAAGTGGGAAGTGTAAAAGTGTAGAAAGAAAATAGAGAATCTAACTATCCTTTCAGCTTGGCTTATTTCACTATCACTTTACATTATTGTAGAGTGTTTCTAAAGTCCCATTTTTATAGGAAAAAGAGTAGAATTCACCAACATTGATCGGAAGTTACTAACATTTGACATTATACAAGTATGTTCTATTTGATTGGTTTATTATATATATTTCATCAAAAAAATTATAATTACACTTTTAATACTACTTCATTATGTATTACTTAATAATTTGTCTTTATATTATTAATTATATGAACTTATAATGTAATATAAATGTAATATTTTCATTTGGAGCAGGCAAAGTGATAGATATAGACAACAAAGTGGCCGACACGAGATAACAAAGTGGTAGACAGTCAACTGCTAGACACAAAGAAACAACATGGACCAAGTGATCGACACGAGCTGGACCATGTAATAGACAGCCAACTGGTAGACAAAATGAAAACAATTATTTGGAAGGCTGGGTGGTTCAAGTGGCCGACACGACTTGGACCAACTGCTAGACAAGCTCATATATAGGAGTATAAAGTGATAGACAAACAAGTCGAGGGTGACTGCGTTATCTGATATATGATTTCAATCTCTCCCTTTTTATAGTCTAAACATTCAAACATCATAAAGAAAATATTGTAATCGGGAATATTTTCGGCCTCTAGATTCCCCAACCGATTTTTGGCTTATTTCGGATGTGTCAGACCAAAGCGTCTTGCTGGCTGGGATGGCTAGGCTAATTTTTCTGCTCAAGGGTATGAACGTATCTTGACGTTTTGTCTCAACTTTTGAATAAATATGTTTTAACTTGTTTTAATATGTTTTATTTTCACTTTAGTTAAAAACTAGTTTGTCGATTATTTGTGTATTATGTCATGTTTGTTAGTTTGACCAATATGACTCATACTATAATAAATGTAGTCAAGGTAAATATTTTAAATATCAAAGTGTGTTAAAGGAAAAACAGATATAAATTGAGTATTAAACAACTTGTAAAGGGTTAATCATAACAATATTTATCCTGAATATTCAATCTATTGATTAAATTAATTTGAACTCATACCTTTGTAAATTATTAACGACAATATCTAAGCCTCAACTTATATTATATTCATTTACTCCTTGCAAACAATTCAATTAGAATATTTTCTAAAATGTTATTATAGTGGTTTAACTTTGTATTTGAACATTTTGAAATATAATAGTTTTAGTTAAGAACTAGGCCTAAGTCCCATGTTGTTGATGCTTGAAAGGTTAGGTTCTGCTAGTTTTAAATACTTTAAAATAATAAAAAAGATACCTAACTATTGCATATAGTAATACTTTACAGTCACAATACTTACAAATAACTTAATCTACCTTTAATTAATAGGCCAGGCATTATCAATTAAACAATATAATGATGCTAGGGAAAAAATATTTCATAGTATATTAGGCTAACATTTAAAGGTAAAAACACATTTTTGTAGATAGGCCTAAAATTTTAGCCAGTTATTTAAATATTGAAAAAAATAACAGTTTTCAAATAAATGTTATTATAATTTTTAATAGTCATGTATTGATTCTCTTGGGTTTTTTTTACTGGTATGAGGGATTAGAAAATTAGGTAACATTATTTGTTATTTTCTATATCTGATATATGTATTGGTTTTTGCGTAACCTCCCACCTTACCACACTTTTATTCTAGAAATTATTTCAGGGGTTAATTTCATCTGTAGACATGTTTGATGAAGTAAGCTCTGGACTGAATAGGCTAATGATTTCAGTTACTGTGAAAGGAACATTGATGAAGTTGAGACTCCTGGAAAGAAGAGAATCCTGGCGTTTCAGCTAAAGCAGTAGATGAGTTTACAAGATATTCTATACATCAAGTTATCTATAGAATGTATCATCAAGATTGGTTCCAGTGAGTATTTACAAAACTCTTACTTGGATCTCGACCTCTCTCCCTTTTGCATTTACAAATATAAGGTAATGTGACCCTCAACAGCAAGAGATGCATAAATTGTATTATACAACTATTGGATATGTTTACATTAGCTGCAATTTGTAAAATATTTTTTATCAAAGAGCAAAATGCCCAATCATGTGCCTTTTATTGATAATTCTCAGGAAACACGTGTCATTGGATACTGTCTTGTTTACCATCAGATACAGTGTCCTATATTTTAAAGGAGGCAAGTCTTCATTGAACCAATTGCTGAAATTAACGGGCTTTAAATTATTTGTTTATCTGGGTTAAAGTCTCGCTGAGCACATGTGTTTAAAGTGTTAAACATGTTTGCGTAGGTCCAATTATTGTATAACATTGTTTCTCGTAGTTCCCATTCATTAACTTTTATTCCTTACTGTACATGATTTGATGCTCTAATAGGGTGACATTCTAATGGGTAAACTTGATAAGCCACAAGATCCTTGCACAGATACTTATTTGCAATCACCCACAGTTACTCCCTTATTAACTGTTTGTTTTGTGTTATAATCGAGGCCAGTATGTGTGAATACATATGAACGTTTTAGCTGGAATAAGCATGTGGACCACTGAGAGAAACTTATTAAAGAAAATTGGGACAGAGAGATGAAGATGGATGTGAATGACAGACACCCATGTTTAATAATCAACCTAGGCGACAAGAATGATGAAGATGAGGCCAACTCTGGTGATGATGTGGAAGAAGTTCTTGCTACACCTCTAGACAAGTTCAGGGGTGATAGTAACTAACTCCTAAATTTGCTAACATGTTTTTACGGACATTAAATTATTATAAAAAGCATTACCTTATCAAAACATTAAGTCAAGTTAAGCTCTCACACATCCAACATATTATACTGTCTAACCATTAATTAAACACATATGTTATAGAGAATAGTCCAATCTGTGTTTTACTCTCGTCTGCTGAAGAAGGAAACTAATGTACCTCAGAAATCACATAATTATGTGTTTTAGTATGTTTTAGTTATGAACTTTGAGACCTACAGTTTTCTGGTAAGTGTGTAGGACTTGCCCTTCTATCTTCCTTTCAATGTTTAATATAATATACATATGAAAAAAGTAAAAAAAAATGCATGTTTTAAAAATATTTTATTTTTAATAAGAAAAATTAAAATTGTCATTTATTTTTATGACTATAATTTTTCTTGTTTTCAAAACTTTGCTAGTCAAAAGTGACAGCTGCTAAACATATGATCTTTCAAATCATATGTTTTGGCGTAGGAATACATTTTGAAATCTAGTAACTTTTCCAGAAATTTTCTACTGTTCTTACTACCAAAATGACTTTATAAAAAGTTAATAATAATGAGTTTTAATAAGCTAATATTTCCCCAAAATATGCTTCAATAACTTAATTTACTGTATAAGAAAATGTAAGAATCATATACAATTAGAAATGTGAAGTGTTTCATATTTCATTTATTATTCCTTAGAGTAATTGTGCATGATCACGTCTTCTGTTCCATTTCCATTCCTCAATGCGCACTTGCACATTGTATGAGCTCACGTTAAACATTATTTTATTTTATTGAGAAATTTACTTCAATTAAATTTTTAATTCTTATAAAAGTTGATGGTGATGCCTTAAAGTTAAAAATAATTTGACTAAAATAATATTTTTAGCAAACAATATGAAATAGTAAATGCTTTTTTAATATAAATGTGTTAAGTTTGGTAAAATATGTTTTGCAATAAATAAGATCAACATTGATTTTAAACAGAAATTAATTTTCAACAATTTGTTAGGTAACCGAATGATTTATGAGTGGAAATGCTGATATTATCTCAATTCAATGGACTATGCTTACTATTGCGTTTTAAAAATTGATTATTAAGTACATCAAGTGGAAGCTCGAAAAATATGAACCTACAAAACTTTCGATCTCGATCTTAAGCGACAAGCTCGGCTCGAAGCTCCGAAAACGAGTACTCGCAGAACCCTGGTATTTGCTGATGGTGTGGGGAAATTAGGACCTTGGAGTGCAGGAAGATTAAGTGGATGTATGAAATGAGGTGGTACAATATAGAATGATGTTTAGTGTAAGGAAGAGTGAATTTGTGTTTACAACATGGAAGGAAAATAGGCACACGAGGAAAGTAACATCAGGAGGAAAACAACTTAAGAAAGTGGAAAGCTTCAAGTACTTGGAAAGTGTGTTAGAGGAAAAAGGAGGAAACAAAAGAGAAATTGAGGAGAGGGATGCAAGCAGAGGCCTTTTACAAAAAGTGTCAGTAGTCTGGTCTGGAATAGATATGTGTCACAGAAGTGCAAAGGAGTGATGTTCAGGGTGTACTATGTCCCAATGTTGCAGTATGCATCAGACACCTGGGTGATGAACAGCAGGATACGAGCATGTGAGATGAAATTTCTGAGGAGTAAAGTGGGAGTGACAAGGATGGACAAGGTGAGGGATGAAAGGGTGAGAGAGAGTGAAGGAAGAACCCTTGCAGGATAGAATAAAGAAGGCGAGATTGAGGTGGTAAGGACATGTGAAGTGGATGGAAGAAGGGAAGATTTCGAGGATGCTCGAGATGGAAGTGGCGGGCAGGAGGCTTAGGGGAGTGCGGAGGAGTGTGGAGAGGAGGGGAATGGATTGGACCAGTGGTGAGAGGACAGAAGTAACTGGAGGGGGTTATGTTCGAGACAGACCCTGCCAGTGGCAGGAAACTGTGCATAGTGATGAATTAAAGCTACCTGTGGCAGTGAAAAACAAATTATGAAAGGTTCAACTCCGCTACAACCCAGGTAAAAGTGTGATTTCTCCTACTTCTAGGCATTCCAAATAAAGACAGAGTTGGAATTTATCTTCTATAACACCACCTTTAAAATGTTATAGTCAGTAGCAGTTTTGATCATGTTATGTAAAGATTAGAACCACCTACCATTTTTTGTTTGTCTATTATTCTCTTCTTGCGCTCCTCTTCCTCACGCGCTGCTCGACGGGTCGCTTCTCCAACGCTCTCGTCCTTCATCATACGACGGATGTTTTTACGACCTTTGCCTGGCGTGTCCCCTGACTGCAAACATGAACATCACAAAAGCTGATACAAAATGCAAATTACAAAAAATAAAAATATAGTGAATTTAATATATTCTTAAATGTCTCTTCAGAGCAAATGTAGTAACATGAATCAAGTTATATTATATTCTGAAAATTGAAAAATGACACCTGGACACGGGAATCGAACCCGGGACCTCTGGCTTAGTACGCCAATGCTCTAACCACTGAGCTATCCAGGATTCGTCCCGTGCCCTGGGTCATTCTTCACTCATATTTTAAGGCAGAGTCAGGCAGAGTCTATGATGGACTTAGCGGAAATCGTCGGCTACAAATTAATTCATTTTAACCAAGTGCTAGGGATGTGTTAAAGTCACCTTTCTATACTCAAATTGAGGCTAATCGAATATTTAAAATATACTCAAAACTAGGGATGTGTGGGATCCTGAACTTCGGAAAAATGGTTGTTCCCGAAATTTGGGCAAGAAAAATTATTTCCCAGGATTTTTCGGGATCAATTATAAAAAATTACAACTAAGGATCGGCTATTAAAGTCAAGTTTTTATTTAATTTGCTTTGAAAATATTGTTAATTTATTAAAACTAAATAAACCTTATCTTCTGTTAAGTAGATGAACACTCGAAACTTCAGTTGCTTTTATTTTTGTAACTCCTTACAAAACAAATGACCGCCATTAAATAAAATAACCACACTTAAGGAAATTAAATCTAAGTCCCTGAATAGATTTAAGGCAGGATAACATATTTTCAGCATAAAATAATGATGAAAGTGCTTTTAAATATCAAACTGTGCACTAAATACACCTTAAATGCATTTATTTGCATAAAGATACGTCTATTACGTAAATGTTTCTATTTGTAATAGCATCCATTTAATTTTATGTCAGAAGAGCCAATGTTTTTAAGTCCAACAACGCTTTTTGTGAGAACCTTAGTAACTAAAATGTAATAGGTAACCAGACACATTGGCTCAGATGAGAAATGTTTTTGTTATTCTTATGGACATTATTATGTTACCACACTAATAAATATAAATTTTGGTTACTTTACAACCCGACACACCCACTCAAGGATTCTGGAGTAAAAGATCCACCCTTAATGGTAGCAACGTAGAACAATTTTGTGACTCACCCTTTGACTTGCATCAAGATTGCCTTCACTATCTGATGAATCACTAATGGGTGCTTTGATTCTGCGTCTTTTCTGTTTCTTCTTGCTAAAAATCCAATACTTTGGTTGTATTTATGAAATAAAATGCCTTAAGAATGATACATTAAAATTCTTAAAGAAAAGTAGGTTTACTTACATGATGAGTAAAATAACACGTGGAATCAAAATAGTGAAGTGTTTGATAAGGTTTATTCTTTTACAAACAAGTAAACCGTGTTATTTGTTATGTCAAAAACTATCAAGATATCTATTTGGAACTAAATTATTAGAGCCATTTGTAAAATCATCAGTAAACTACCCTTCAATGAACTTTTGTTCAAAGACGAATTATATAATGCTATTTGCCATGTCAAACAAATCCTAAATAAGCAGTCTAAACAAAATCGTTTGAACTATTTTTAAAAAATTTAGAACTCAAAAAAATCACTCATCAGTAAACTACCCTTAATTGAAGGGTTAGGATAGTGAAAAAAAAATGTGGTATAGCCCTATAATATCTAAATATCAAGTTTGAACAAAATCAATTAAAACATTTTGGATCCGTGGCCAAAGACAGACAGACAACCATGAAATATTACAAAATCCACTTTATTGGGTTTGTAATTTGTATTCATCTGAAACATAAGAATTTGTTATAATCTCAATATCCAATTTCTTTCGTTATCATAATACTTTCCCTTGAAATGAGAAAGTAAAAATATGATAAAAGTATTAAGGGAAGTAGTGAAATTAAAAAAGGTATAGAAAATATTTCCCTGTGTGTAAAATTAGAGATGATAGATTGAATCGAAGAAAGTAAACAAGGACAATTGTCTTTTGTATTTATCTGCTATGAGAGTGCAACGTAATGTTTCTATGGCTAGGTATCTATTGTAAAGATCAAAAGGCTTTTGATGCACTGGATGGATAGCTCTAGCTAACAGAGTGCAGCACTGGGCTTCATGATAGCGATATTTGAACACCTCATGAAGACAAAATATATAATTCTGTTTGAGGTTTTATTTTAAAAGGATCATTTTAGGAGGGGGTTGTATGGGGGAGCATCTCAGTAGCCTTTCCCATATAAATGAATGAATGAATGAATGAATGGATGGAAATTTCATTTCCAAACAATTAATTTTCACATTACTTCGAGTTTTCAAAGAATAGATTACTTTCATAAGCAGGGTCTACTGTGGCTAAGTGCTTGGTTCTAGTAAATTATGTTTTAACTTATTACTGACAAAGTCTCACCCATGTGAAGAATCACTATCAGAAAGACTTCGAATACTTTTCTCACTATCAGATTTTTTCTTCCCTTTCCTTTTGGTTTTTACTTCAAAATTAGAGTCAGATGAATCTTCACTAACAATCTTCACATCGTCAGAGTCAGAACCCAATACTCGGCGTTTGGTTTTCTTCAGTCTGAAAACAACATTAACAATTATAAAACAAAAGTAATATTATTAAAATATAAAAACAAACTCCTGGCATGGAAGTTTAAGAAAATTTAAATTTATTTTGTAGCTAACAAAAAATAAGTTTTTACAATGAAATTTACTAATGCTTATGCTATTATTAAGAGAAAGAACAACTGTGAAACATTTTTCTTGCAATGAAAATTATAATTCTTTAATAATAAGTTATGTTTTTATGGTTTATACTTTAATGAATACATACTTAATCACATTGTTACCTTAAAAAGACACTTATATACACTGCCGTCTTTGCCTCTTTCGAGACTACTTCATTCTTTGCAATAGTCCACATACATTCTAATTACTCTCCAATATGCATCCACCCGTCTGTCAATTTCACCATCCATCCTTCCATTTTTACATAACATTCTGCTCAGATACACAAAATTATTCACTTGTTCTAACAGTTTTCTATTTATACTAAGCTGACAATCATTTCCTGATCTATCATTTAAAAAAAATACTACCTTAGTTTTGGAGACGTTTATATGAAGATCCATTCTGCCTGTCGCCACATTCAAATAATTTAATAACCATGCAACGACACCATACACTCTAAGAACATTCCATAACATACTCCTACTCATCCGATCATACACTTTATCTGGATCAACGAATTCACAATAAACTTTCTTCTTTACTGCCATACAATTCTCAATCACTTGCTGCAATGCAAATATCTGGTCCATGCAACCTCTACCTGGCGTGAAACCAAATTGAATATCCCAAATATTGTTCACAGTTTTTTTTCATGCACCCTCTCAATTAGAATGCTCCCAAAAACTTTGCCTGGAATACTCAACAAACTAATTGCCCTATAATTCTTATATTCGCTTATACTGCCTTTGCCTTTGTAAAAAGGAACAATGAAACCATGCCTTTGCCTTCGTAAAAAGAAACAATGAAAGCATTCTTCTAATCATTAGGAATGGAACATTTCTAATCCCAGCACACACATTGAACTCATACAATCTGGTAAGTAGTAACATACCCTACAATTAAGCATTTCACTTGTGATCCCGATGTATCTTACACACCATGCAACCGATTGAAAAGATGGAATTTAGTCAAATCACTCTCTCAACATTTCTAGAAAAGATGGCATAAGGAGTATGCTCAAAATAGACAACACAGAAAGGTAACCTACAAGCAGGAGATCTTGTCCTCATTCATGAACCCAACAAACCACCTTTGTCTTGGCGTCTTGGACGCGTCACTTTGACCTCTCCTGGAAAAGATGGCACTGTACGAGTTGTACATCTGCGCACCCAAAAGGGAACACTTTCAAGGCCTGTCGTCAAAGTTTTTCCTCTCCCACTCGACTAGGGCTGTATATTGTTACTATCTCATTCTTTTTAAGTCATCTCTTTGTTTTTGCCTTTTTTTTTTGTCTCGTTCGTTGGTTTATCTTGTATTTTTGTTTCTTTCGTGATTGTTGTTGTATCTTTTGTTCTACTCATTCATTGAACTAGTAGTTCAAGGGGGGCAGTGTGTTTAGTATTAATATAGCTACTGAGCCAACTGTGCTCTATTCTTCATGTAATTAATTATATTCACTAACACTAGGTGTCAGCATCGCATTGACCCTTCTCCCCTAATGGCTCTAGGCTTGGTAATCCCGCACTTTTTCTTAGTATAACAGGAAAAACTGTTCAAGCATCTTTTAGTCTTGGGACACACAGCCATGAAACTCTCTTGTGTGAAATATTAATAAGTGCTCAAGATACAAGATTGGGGCGCCCCAGCTATCGTCTCATCACTCCAGGTATTATCAGTCACCACTCAGAATGGTAGGCTCATAGTTAATTGTGTCTCTCTATGTTTGATAGTTTAGCGAATGTGTACAAAATCTCGCCTGTTAACACCGCACACCACCCACCCATTTATATCTCCTAGCAAGATAATTCTTTCCCTGAGTTCACACGCATTCAAGACTTCATTGAGCTTGTTCCAAAACTCCACTCTCACATTCTCGTCTTCACTTTCCACCAGAGCATAACCGGCAATCAACATAATTCTACAAATGCCTATTTTCATATGTACCCATAGAAGTCTAGATGACACCAACTCATACCGTCTAATAAACAACTTAGCTGTTGGGCTTAGGTTTAAACCTACTCCCTGACTTACCCTTAACCATTCATCCTTACCTGACCACAGTGCCATGTTACCATCACTCGTCATCAAAACATCTTTTCCTTTCAGCTTGGTTTTACATACACACAGCATATCGATCTTTCTTCCAATCATTTCCTCTTAACAGTTCATTCTCTTTACCACACACGCCTTACATATTTCAGTAATTCATTTTCTTGTAAGCTTCTTGTAAGCTTCTAAGCCCTTCAGTTTTAACCTAAGCTGCCCATCATAGCTTTGATCATCAGAGGCTAATATTTTACAGAGCGCATAGCCTGAACGGGCGAGATTAAATAAACTAAAAAAAATATTTTACAGTTACTTTTAGTAATCAGTTTAGAGTAGATCAGGTTTACTAGCTTTGATCATACTCGCACCCAGGACAGTATTCACTGCTTACGGTAAGTATAATGTACTTCACTAAAATTTAATTAATCAAAAATACCATTATTGACAGACATGCTTACAAACTATTGAAGGAAAACCCAAAAATATTTTGTAAACCACACCTTTTACATCAATAGTCCACAAACAAAAATAAATCAAGAAATAAACAGAAAAACTACATGAGAGGTTCTGATGGATAATTTATTAAAGGTTGTAAATTTGATTTAATATTAGATATAACAGGATTACCAGCTAGAAGTGTAAATTTGGGGTAAAATTTGTTTGTAGTATTTTATACATATAAAATGTGACCTTTTAAACAATGGTTTTACAGGACTACCATTATTAATATTAAATTGTATTAACTGCTTCAAATAATCATGTTCTAAAGGTTGTAAAAATATTGTAGCTACACAACTAGCTAGAAAACAGTGAACTCCCGAGGTATAATCATTACTATTGAGAAGTAACCCTCCTAAAATTAAATAAATTAATTCCCAAGTTCAAGATGGTCACAAGCGTAAGCATTTTGTACACATTTTTAAAAATTGAAATAACATTGAATAAAATACAAAATAAAAAAGATCAAAATGATTTTTTTTAGTTGGATATTAAAATAAGTTAGAAAGAAGAAAATTTTAGACATATAATACAATTAGATGCATAATCCTAGCTTGACATCAATATGTATTCACATACATTACACAATTACAAAGACCATGTGCATAAAAAAGGAACTATTTATTTGTTCTTAGGAAAATTGGTTATAATTATAGCAGTAATGAAAATCTCCTATTTTGTTAATGGTAACATGCATTTCTAATAAAAGTGCATGCACTAGTTTCAGAAAAGGCAATACAACAAAATAGTTCACAAAAACTAATTCCAAAATAATTTTCCCAGCCAAAATTATTAAGTATGATTCTTAATATTTAAATAAAATGTACACATAATAGTTTTTATAGTTGGTCACAATTTTTTCTCTTTTTTCCAGCTAATAAAGATTAAATGAAAATATTATAATTGCATGATGAGACTATATAGGACACTATTTTCCTAAATTCTTTTGACAATAAATCTAAAATAATGGATTTTCGTTTGTTTTAGTAGTCATTTACTCTAGGGGTTAGCAAGCTTGGTTATTTAAAAAATAAAAAAAATAGTGTATTTAAAATTTCACCAGTCAAAACAAATATAAATTGTATATACTATAGAAAAAAAAGTTTTAAAAATACATGTTTTTAATTTAAACTAACACCTATCTTTAAAATAGAAATAACACTTTTAAAAAATATTATGCATAGCCAAGGAAAAATAATAGAAAAAAAAAAGTTAAAATGGTTTCAACAATCGTGTATTTAAAATTACACTAACCACTACAAAAAGTTAATAAAATCAAATCAATAAAACTCTTGTTATTAAAATAAAGATATCACTCCTGTATTAAACATGAAGTCTCTACAATTATATTTCTAACAATTGTAAAGTCTCTCATGGAAGAAAACTAGTAGCTGTGCATGTTCAGGTAAAAGATTCTCCCAATGTATAGAAATTATATTTCCTGCTGTCAAAAACAGCCTCTCAATGTCTACTTGAGTGGCTAGAACCGTCATATAATGTCTGGCTAATGGTGTTAATAGATTTAAACAGTTTCTATTTGTAAGCCACCAAAGGCACCAAAAACATCTTGAACTTGTCAAGTTAAACATAACTCTAAAATATAAGTTTCAGCATAATCTTGAGAAAAAAAATTAGACTATAAACTGTCAAGCCATGTAAATTATTGGGCAACAAAGTATAAAATTAAAGTCTAGCCTACCAGAGGTAGATATGTGTTTCATTCATCTTGTCAAAAGCAGACCAACATTTCTCTAGGAGGAGTTTACAACCCCTGTTGGGCCAGCTTCCTAGTAAGTACTAGGCTTAGCTGTTTATTAAATTCTCGTATAATTTCACACATCCCTAAATCTTATTCATGTGCATTCAGAAGTATTTATTTGAATCCAAAGTAAAGTATCGTAACATTTTGAGAAACTTTGCAGTATCTGTAGCCTGCAAATCATGATAAAATGCTTGATTAGCTGTTAAGCAAATACCAAAGCTGTGACTGTTTCACCTTTTTAAAAGTATTTATTACATTTTCTATTCCATAAAGAAGTGTAAGTTTCACTAGCAGCATAAGCATCTTATCTACACAAATTTTATGTCTAGCATGGTCAATATGTTGCAAAACTTTAACAAAACATTCAACCATCTTTCATTCCTTAGCTGAGAGACATCCATTCTGTTTTGCACAAAATCTGCCATACATGAGCTTTTTGTTGCAAAGCCGGGAGAGCATAGCAAACTTACTATTCCTTGTGTGAACCACTAAAATAAGTTTTTTTTTTTATATAATCAAGCTGTTGTAACAAGCTCTGCAAACACCCCCCCCCCCTCCCCCCGTGCAACAGAGCTATGATGGGTAACTATATTTCATACAGTAGCCAACAAATCTGTGATACCAAGTTCTTTCTTTGTGTCAGTAATAGCAAGATGAAAAATTTGTGCAAAACATGGGACATGTTGAAATGTTGTACAAGACATGACATTAACAATATTTATGGCATTGTCTGGCACAACATAAATAGATACAGTCCTTTGACTGGAGTAAGAAATTAAGTTTAAGCTAATAGCATCACTAGTGTGAATATACCTCTGAAGTGTGGCATGTCAAAAATGTATAACCTTCTATAGCCCTTGAAGTCCATATATCTGTGGTTAGAGCAAGTTGAGTGTAAGCCCTGTTCTCGTTTGCTCCTCATTTAAGCTATTTATGACATTTCTTGAAAATGTTGTTGTAGAAGGAAGTTTATACCTTGGCTGCATGGTGGCACAGAAATGCCTAAGACCTCGATCCTCAACAATTCTGTAGTCTCAATGTTACTTCCTTTCTATGTGAACTATCTTTAGAATATACAATGGACTTGCAAAACATATCATTTATATGTATTGCCTATTACAGACTATTTTTATCAGTACTATTTTTTACACTCCTTTACTTGCTGGGTTAAGCTTAAAGGGGATTTATATTTTTTCAATTTATTAAAGTTGGCTAATTTTTTTAAATATTGGAGTACTATGTTGCACTTATTACAATTAGCACTCAATTTGTATAATTTTGAAAAACAAAATCCATCCTGGTGTATTAACTTCATTTGTCAACGTATCAACTCTTGATGTTGCACTACAAAATCCTACATTGTTATCAAATGTTCAGTTTTGTTACTTTATAGGGCTATTTATTTGTACTAATTATTTACTCAGGGTGTCTATTAAGTTGGAGACAAAAAATAGTGATTTTTTGGTGACCTTTTTTGACCACAAAATTCTGTTGGTAATCGGCCAAACCTTATATAATGCATATATAGGCATAATGCACTCACACGCAACATTAAACTTTAACTAGATGGCGAACATTAACCTTATCTTTGGTATCATGGTAAAAACAATCAGGCAGCTTACGACTAGTGCATGTTATCATAGGTAGTGGGTGGCTCGACATTCTATGTGTTCGTGTCGTTACGATGCGTGGGAATTTCAAACAAATATATTTTCGTGAGTCTATGGCCGAAATAATGAAAATTTGGGACATTTCAAGGACTTTCATGACCTTTTTTGCAATAAGAACTTTTTCAGGACTTAGTGACTTTCATGACCGAGTAAACACCCTGTAAATTAGCATTAGGCTTGAAAGTTCAAAAAGCAACAGTTTAAATGACAGCAATTTATGAAGACTCACTTTGGTGGCTATATGGTCCAAGGCGCTACTCTCACAGTTGAATATACTGCCTATGATAGAGAGATTAAGGTTTGAATCTCAGTGATGTGTACTGAGGGTGGTTTTCCAAAATGGTTTTTCCCTTTTCCTCCAAGCAAATGTGGGTACACTTCCTCTAAATATAACCTTCTTAAACCCTAAAACCATTAGTGTAATTAGTACATAAGTGTAACATGAACGTTTAGTAAAACGCAGTGTAAAAACAAATTTTTTGTTCCAGATAAGAGAGTGTACACTTTGGTTTTGTATCCAACTACTAATCTCCATATCTAATCTTGCAATCAACATCAGTACACTCCCCAATATTTGATGCTCTGCACTACTTCCACATTTTGTCCTCCAATTGCTACTTCTCGTCAGCACCGGCACCTGGCTTATCCTAACACTGATTTTAATGTCATGTTTCACAATTCTTTCATTCATCACATGCAAGTGTTCTAATACTTCATTCTCATCCTCTCCCCATTTCACAATATTGTCTGCAAAGAGTAATATGTTAATTTCTTCACCTCATACATTTTCTTTGTCTCCTTCGTAGTTTCATCTATGATCATTATAAAAAGTAGAGGTGACAGAACACTTATCTGTCTTAACGCCATTTCATTTCTAAGTCATCTTGTTTGCGTCTGCACACAACTGGAGCACTTGTCATATAAATCTGTCACCATCTCGATTAATCTTCCATCTATTTCCTTTTTTATCATGATTTCCTATATCTTACCTCTAAGTACACTGTTGTATGCCTTTTCCAAATCTATGACATCATCACCATATATTTTCTATACTCCACTGTTTCTCCATTATTTGTCTCAATACAAAATGGGGTCTACAGTTGATCTTTCGATTCCGAAACCATATTGTTCCTCCTGCAGTTTCCTTTCTACTTTCTGCCCAATTCAATTCTCCATTATTATTTCCTTTATATTTGATACTTGTGACATAAGGGTTATTCCACTTTAGTTGCCACAATCCTTTCTTAAAGATCAACATTATAATACCCTTCCTTCAGTCCAGGGGAATATTTATCTCATTTTATATGCATCTTGCCAACCTTTACAACCAATGCAATCCCACTGCTTATACTGTCTTTATCTTCTTCACTGCAGCTGGGCCGCTACCAACACTAAAATTGTCATATCTCTTCCCCTGTGCTCCTCCTGTATACCTCCGCTAGACCATTTCTGACATTTAGCAGTTTGTCAAAGTAATATTTCCACCTATTATTTATCTCTTCTGATTGGTCTAGTAACTTTCCTCTTTAATCTTTTACCATTCTTTTGCTCATTTTTTTCTTTACTCTTACTTTTGATAAGTCCATATACTAATATTTTGCTGCAATGTATTCTTCTATAGCGTTGGTGAATTTCTCCCAGATTCCCAGCTTGAAAAGTTAATAGCCTAAAAATAAAGTTTTGAATTGAATTTTTGTAAATATATTGTTAATAATTTTGATGAACATTTAGATGTATTACAATTAGAAACTAGCATAACACTTTCCTATAACTGATACATTAAAGTCATATATGTATAAAGTAAAGCTATATAGGCCTATAATAACTAATAATTGGAAACATGTTGAAAGCTAAGATAAGCATAATACACATAATTTGATAAATAAAAGTACTCTTAAATCTAGGATAATTTATGAACATATTGATAGTGAGAATATATCACTAAATGATAGGCTTGGTTGGGGGCAAAGGTTGATACAAAAAAGAATTATAAACATGTTCAAATGTTCTTTTTTATGAGAAAAAACAAATGAATTTAGGTTATTAGTAAGAATTAACATTAGTAAACAGAGTATCCTGGAATATTAGATAGCTAAGAGTGAAAATCCTTAAACCACCTTACACAGTGACGTAAAATATCTACTAATAGTTTATGTTAGCTATTGAAAATGTAAGGTTAGTAATCAAGAGTAAAGAGAGATCTACATTTAAGCTATATACACAATAATTTATCCAAAAAAAGGTGTGCCAAATGAGATTATGAATCGGCATGAAGCATTATTGGATGGTTTTTAATATACAGCTCTTTAAGGAAAACAACTTTTCCCTTTGAGTTCATTATCTTATTTTATATCAAAGAAGATATTGAGATGTTAATAAATAAAATATGACTTACAATTAAAAGAGGAACACATCACACACTTTATAAGAGGCTGCCACTGGACGATGTTTCTTCCTCTTGTTCTTTGGGGTTTTTTTTCTTTTAGGAAGATGCTTTGAGCGTTTCACACTTTTTCCTGATTAATTTCAATAAAATGGGACTTGAATGAAGAAATGGGTGGTAATAATCTTCAAGATATAACCATTACCTATTTGTCCAGTAGAAGCAATGTTAAGTGTGAAATGTGTTCCTCTTTTTATTGTAAGAGTCATATTGTGTGTATTAGTTTTATTGTTTCTGCTCGTATATCCTCAACTTTCTTGCATCTATAGCATTAATGGTTTTAAATAATGATAAAACATTAAAAAATGACCAGTGGCACAGGAACACGGGGGTAAGGTGGGTAAAAAGTATAATTTTTACCCCCACCCCCACCCCCCAAAATAATATAGTAAAACTTTTAGATAATCTAAAGATCTTGTTGAGTCAAGATACAAAGTTCACCCTAAGGTAACATAACAGAAATAAAATGTGCTTGGAGCACACACTGTTTGAAAACTCTGGTAGTGATACCAGCTACATCAGCTACTGCAGCAAGAAGTTTTTCAATGCTTGTAAAAAAAAACCTATCTTCGCTCCACAATGAGGCAACGTAGACTAAATCACCTGTGTCTGCTAAATGTATGCCCTGAGAGGCTCAACAAACTTGAAAATTGCAAAACTAGTTAGTGGTCTTATAGCTAGTAACGAATCTAGGGCAAAGGTGTATGGAAACCTACTTTAATTCTCGGTGTTTCATAATTTTTAGTTAAGTTAACATCAGATATAATTTTTCTTTATTTGTTTTGTGTGTATTATATCTAATGTTTGGCATGACTAAAATAAATAAGAAAAATGCACAATAGGACCGTTAAATACAGGTATCCCTCGTTCTACGCAATATTGCTCTACGCATTTTCGCTGTAACTCGGTTAAGAAATAGTAAAAATAATGCCTGGTCGGCTGTAATCTCGCAGTCACCCTGTGCAGTGGTGATGTGACCTTGTGCACGCACATTCCAGTGAGGACAAATAATTTTACTGTACAGTTTGGTGTTAGGGGGGTGGTGGTATTGACAACGTTGGAGATGCATGGGCAGAAGTTAAACAGTCCTTATGAAGGGGTTTGGAAAAATATATGGCCTGAAGTTTCTGATTTTCATGATTTGATCCTGAACACAAGCTTTCCAATTCAAGACATTACATCATTGACATGTTGCATTTGAGGACTTATACCAGGCAAATGTCGATGAATTGCTCCAATCCCACTCAATATAACTCACCAATGAAGATCTTCTAGAAATGGAGAACGGCATAAAGGATTAGGAAGAAGAGCCCAATGTTGTTGAGCTTATCAAACAACTTCAACAAAAGAAATTGCTGAATTTTTTAAACACATTGACAGTGCAGTTAGAATCAGAATTAGAATGATCCTAACATGGATAGAAGTGCCAAAGTTGCCAGAGATTGCGCTATTTGGCTTACTACAAAACACTCTATAGAGAGAGGAAGAATGCTGCCCGTCAGCTGAGTCTTGACTATTTAATCAAAAATGTTGAAAATCTTCAGTTTAAGGGTTTGCCTACCCTCTCTGGAGGTGTGTTAAGCTTTAAGCTCTCAAAATAGATGGTGTTGCTAACATTATACAAACTGGTGAAAATCGATTATCTTTAAGAGGTAACCATTACCTCTTTGTCCAATGGCAGCAATATAAAGTGTAAACTGTGTTCTTCTTTAAATTGTAAAAGCCATATTCTGTTTGTTCCTTTTATATGTTTCTATCCACCTTTCCTGTACCTTCTTCCAAATATAATACATTGTTATATAGAAATATTTATTTGTATCTTAATTTTGATATTATTTCTACAGTAAATAAAATAGTATTGTTACTCATCCGTTGTATTTAAATTAGTAGATACAGATAGCCTTAACGCCAGTTATATGTATACCATTAAAAAAAACCTAACCTTTACGAAAAGTAGTTAAATAATCAATTTTATCTTTGAGTTTCTTTGTACACCCTTTCTTCCATCGACCCATGCTTTACAAACTTGTTATTCACAAGAATGTAAAATAATATTGTGTAAATACTTTTCCACCTCAAAATTTATACAATCCAATGGATCTTGCTTGAAAGCCAAAAAAAAGTCAGATTTTGTTAATTATATAAAAAGTAATCACCGTGGGTACTTATTGTTCGGGATTCGATACATTTCTTCTGAAATGAGCGCACAAACTGCGAGAATGCAACAGATTCAAATTAAAAGTAATCACATTTAACAAGCTAATAAAATAAAGTAAGCATGTTCACACTTTGAATACCAAAAACCTAGTTCATTAATTTTTTGAAAAATAACTTATTCCAAAGTTCAATGAGAGTCAAATCCTAGACCGTAAAATAAATATTGTTGATAAAAACATACCGAGAATGTCTCCAAATTAGATTTAGACCCTATAACATTTAAAATAACTATGTTTGATATTACCAGGAATGTTAATTTTTATTTATTAAAATAGTGGATTAAAAATTCAATGTACAGTAGTTTTCTTATACTCTGGTTATTAAGTGTTAATATCCAGAGTATAAGAAATATTACAATGTGTAATGCTCGATAATGAGAAAAACCGTGAAAGGAGCAAGTTGAATGAAGATTTTTACATGTTTTATTGCCTCAGGTAAATAAGGGCTAATGTCATAAAGCTTTGTATATGGAGAAGCATATTTTTTTTTTCTTTGAAAATAATGTATTCACTAACGGCATCTATCATCAACTTAGATAACTATTTGTGGAAGGAGAAGTTGTATTTAAAATCATGTATTTTTACTAGAGTGTCGACTTGGAAGTCGTTAGAGCTCAATATCGTCGTGATTATTGAAGCTAACCCAAATTAAAAAATATATTTAAAAAGAATAAACTATCCATTAAATAATATGTTATAAACAAACACTCTAGCTTAATTTTACAAAGAAAATAAATAAATTGATTAATAATTTTTGTTTTCCCATTTAAAATGCATTGAAAGGGAAACATTTTAAGGAAAATATTTAAATAACTATTTTTAGGATGGTTTGAAAATTCCATAAGAATTATGAAAGATGCCCAGATATGTTACTAAAATAAATAAAAAACAACAATGTTGAATTATTAAAGAAAAATTAAATACTTTTTTGTTTAGAACCGTGCATTTATGGGTAGGCTCAGCCTTAATGACCCAGGGCCTTGACGACAGCAAGAGCTGTCAGGCAAGAGCCTTCAAGAGAGCAAGAGCCTACCATCCAAGGGCCGTCAAGAGAGCAAGAGCCTACCGTCCAAGGGCCGTCAAGAGAGCAAGAGCCTAGCGTCCAAGGGCCGTCAAGAGAGCAAGAAAGAACCTACCGTCCCAAGGCCTTCAAGAAAGCAAGAGCCTAGCGTCCAAGGGCCGTCAAGAGAGCAAGAACCTACCGTCCCAAGGCCTTCAAGAAAGCAAGAGCCTAGCGTCCAAGGGCCGTCAAGAGAGCAAGAACCTACCGTCCCAAGGCCTTCAAGAAAGCAAGAACCTACCGTCCAAAGGCCTTCAAGAGAGCAAGAGCCTACAGTCCAAGGGCCTTCAAGAGAGCAAGAGAGTCATGATCCAGATTTGCCAGATTCAGTTATTTTATCATGCGATTGAAGATTAACAGTAAGTGTACCTGTAGCATTGTATTAATTAGATACATTTATTAAAAATTGCATTTGTTTACAAATTTCAGGGGATTGTAGATCAACAAAAGATGTGGCTACCTATAGTATTGTACAAGTTAGATAAATTAATAAAAATGGCATTCATTTAAGAGTTTTGGGTTTTTATTTACAATTTTCCTTTGGAGTAATCCCTATCTCATAAATGTTAAAATCAATTCCCTTCACACGTTTTCATGTTACGTGATTATTTATCAGAACCAATCACTTGCGTAGTGCGAGGGACAGCTGTATTACATTTCCCTGGTCTTTTTTTAATCTCAAAAATGTTATCCCCTATAAAAGCACATGATTTTTAACAACAATCGTGTTAAGATAAATTTAGGTTGAAAATATTGCCCTTTCAACCAGTTTTCAAGAATTTTTTTTTATTAATTAAAAGTTCTGGGTTAAGTTTAAATTCACCTTACAGAGCTCTACTGGAAAATAATAATCATAGTCCAAGGCTTTGAGGCGCATTCAGAATAAAACAATTTCCTCCATACATGTTAATATCTATGCATCTAAGAACCGTTTTATTTGAATGAGTTTATCGCCTCAGCTCAGATCATTTGAGGCCTTAAAGGAGATAATGTGTGACTTTTCTTACTCCATAATAGAAAAGGAAGAAGATGTTACCTTTGTAAATTGGAGTTTACCCATAATTTTTCCTCTTTCCGTAGATGAGCTTTTTCCACTCAATTTTCACTTATTAGCTTAGTTTTCTTTTATAATCAATTTGCATCCGTTATAATATCATTTAGCCAATGACACCTCCTCATTGTTAAACATTTTAAAGAAAAGAGAAAATAAAACATTAAAAAGTAGAGTATTCATGCTATAAAGATTAAAGTAAACATTTTAGAGTTGAAAAAACAATTTAAAGGTTACCTGCGCCTTGTTTCAGAACTGTTCTGTCCCTCTGAATCACTAGAAGCCAAGACAACCACATTAGTAATATGAAAGTATAATCTCTTAAACCAATGTATTAAATAATGTTAGAAAGGAAGTCACTTGTTCATTCCTATCCATACAATGTATTCACGCAGTTTACCCTGAAAGGTACTAATCTTACCTTGACTGGATAATAGAGCCATCCTAGAAATTGACGAATTCACTATTTAAGGGTGAATCAGGGTTGCAGAATATGTCCGAATGCGCGAACAAGGTTCAGGGGAAATTAAAGCAGTCCTGGGAAAATTTGGGGCAGGGAAAAGCCCAACAATTTTGTTGACTTTTTAGTACATTCTGGTTCAGATATGGTGTTTCATTTGTATGAAAAACTAAGGCAGATGACACTCAACACCGGCACTATCAGTATGTGCCATAGTTTGGCAGTGTTGGTGTAAGCACAAAGAGTTGCGCTGTCTAGGGGCTAAGATACTGTGTCATAGGTCTCAATAAGAAGTCAGAGGTTGAGACAAGGGGCAAAGGAAAGAGCTAATAATTCAACCTGGCTGAGTCATCAGTAACCTACCCTACCGCGGGTGTTTGAAAGCTATGGCGGGCAGGCGAGGGAGGGTAGGGAAGGGTGAGCGATGTTTTGTTTTAGTTTGAAATCAATCACCCGTTATATCGCGGCCTAGTTACACGGCGATGTGCGCGCAGTTTATTTAAACTCGTGACATGTGTATTGTAATAATTGTGTAGCCCTAAAATTGTAGTTTTTAGTGAACCTATTAAGGTTTGTACATTGTACAATAGATAAATGTTTATAAAAAATTAGATGGTTTAGTGAAAAAATGTTTTATTATGTCCACTTTTAAGAGCAAACAAGATGGCAACTGTGCTTATTGTGAATGGAGTGGCAGACCCGATAAGCTCGGATATAACGTATCTAATAAACATCCCCAAGAAAAACCTAGAAGTAAGGATCAAGGGAGTATTGTAAGTTTTGTAAAACATAAATTATATGATCAGGAAAAACTCATAGCCGTAAATAGAAATAGCGTTTTTCCTAGTGTGATTGATAGTAATAGATCTTGCAGTAGTGGCGAGTCTACGAAAAAACGAAAAGTCTATGAAAATCAACAATTAAACCAAGAATTACACTCCATTGCCTCTTACTCTCAAGATGTAAAATTAAATGTTGGTACCAGTGAGCCAACTGGTATCAATGAACAATTAATAACAATACGTAATGGACATAAGGAAATGGGAAGGTTGCAGTAACTATTATTAAAAATATGTTTAAATTTGAATTTTCCAAACTATGTAGTAAACAGTAATCCTTATTCCCTTCAACCTCTATAAAATATTCAATGTTTTATTTTTGAGCGCTATGGTCTTGGTCTTCAAGGAAATTTTTTTGTGAAAATGTTATGTTCTGGGGAAATATTGGATCTCTGAACATATTCTGCACCCCTGGGGTGAATTGTAATCAAGTTTGTTGATTTAAAATGTGAATAAATTATATCAAGTCTACATATCTTTTTCTGAATCACAGAAGTGATCTATTTTTGCCTCTGTTACATGAAGTTGATGATGAAAAGAGGAACCAAGTGAACTATTTTCTTAACATTTCAATAACCAATACAAGTTATCTCAGTGGAAGGAATTCATCTACCTTTATAAAAGACCATTAGTATCAGAAGAAATTGAAGTGTTCCAACTGTCTATAATAATTACCATTTAGGACAAAGAATAAAAAATATTTTAGACACATTTTTTCATTCAGTACTGTACCAAAAGTCAATTTTGGCCCAATTTTAACAAACAAATATTTAATCACAAATCATAGTTCCTACATTGATTACAATATGGCCTCCTTATGATCTAAAACTGGATCATATTGGTAGCAAGCAAGGTAAGATTGATTCCTTTCCTGTTTCATTCACACAAAACCATTATATACTTGTGTATAGGAGGGCTGGGCCGACCAGCCCTTTTGACCATAATTTGGTTTATTTTCTTTAAAATGATATAAAGATAATATGCAAAACCATAACTACACACTTTTTTGAATCGAAAGAATTTGTTAATAATAATAATATTTAGCACCGCGTCTTACTACCCGTTCGGGTTATACGCTTAAGTACTAATGGATTAGGAATTGGGAAGTGTTGAATTTAGAGGAAGTGAACCCACATTTGCGTGGAGGGAGAGTGGAAAAACATTTAGGAAAAACCACCCCCAGTTCACCCAACCGAGATTCGAACCCCGATCTCCCCGTCTTCGGGGGTCGAGCTCAACACGACTAGCGCGTTAGCCAACTACGCCCTCGAGGCGGGTAAAAAGAATTTGTTCATTAAAATTAATTTGTTCATTAAATTCTTAGTATAAATCATAATAGATAAAATAAAAAAATCATTATGAAAAACTGAAATATTCCGTGGAAACTGTTTGAAAATGGGCGAGGGGGAAGTATAAGGTAGATGTGTTTTAGACCTCTATGATATTAATCCAAAATGTTCAGCATAAATTATAATAATTCTTTCAAAACTAGCACCAAGTTATTCAAAGGATAAGATTCTGTTTATTTGTTTAAATTGTTATTGTCATTATCATTATGATAATTATTTTTCCTATTACTATTTATATTTTAAATAATATACTTAAAATAAACAAGTGATATTTTAGAGATATTTTAAAGTATTTACATTTTTCCATCAGTTAATATTTAATAAAATAAGTAATTAAGGTGAACATTATATTTGAGCAGTCCAGAACATGAACAAGTGTTCACATAGTGTTGACTTTGAAATCTATCCTTTGTCTCACTATCAAGTCCCTAGTATGAATCACCAAACATATTTTTCCCTCATAATAGTAAAAACACCCCCATTTGGCAATCCCTCCCTGTCACAAAGTGATACTGTAATACAAAGGACACTGTTGTCTGCAGCCCAGCTTAAAATAGTGAGCCATCACTACCTACCTACCTTCTCATTTACACAATTCAAAACCTAATCAAGCTCAAAATGCCTATCAAATCAGATTAGAAACTTAATTGGTCGTTTATCGGATCAGCAGGGCATCGGCCCGGCCCTAATTTGTAGGGATTCTTTGTTTGAATCAGACTGTAAAATATATGTTGATATATCAAATGCAATAAGTAGCAACTCCATGTTTAAAACTTTACATTAATAATCCTGGTCACACAACTTACTTATCATTATCAGCCTTCATTTCCTCCTCTTTCTTCTTCTTGCGAGACCATCTTTTCTCTTCATCGCTCGAGTCAGTTTCAGACAGCCGGCCAATCAGCAACTTGTTTCGACGCCAGTCTTTCTTTCTCTCCTGAAATGAGACGTTTAAAACTGTTTTAAACAACAAAATAAATAAAGCATTTAGACAGTTTGTGATTAGTTGTTTTAAATAGAAATACAATAATGTTAGTATCTATGAGCAGTCGTAATTTTTATAACTTAGAATTTGATCCTATTGTCGCTGACCTGCCTTCACTCAAAGTTTACAAAGCTAGAATTCAAACCACACACACACACTTAAAGACATAAAATGAAGACATCTAAAAATGCCAATGAAAATATTATACCTTCGACTCTGATTCAGATAAATCATTTGTTTCCTTATCCTTCTTAATAGCCTTTTCACTGTTTAATTCATCGGACTTTTGTTTACTTTTCTTTTTTGATCCATCCTCTTCTTCTTCCTCTGTCTCTTCTTTACTATCATCTGTAAAAAAGAAGAAAATAAACACTTAAAACTTAATTTTAGGTAGTTTCAAAACATACACTTTATAAAAATTAATTTGCACATGTGACTGAGCAGTTTAAAACTCACCACAGTGCAATTTGTCCTTGTTGACAAGAATGCGGTTCTAATCCCAAATGAGTGTACTAAGACGGTTTTCTACATGTGATTCAACCTTTATCTAAGATAATGTAGGTGCACTTTGAGCTCAACAAACCAATTAAATAATATAATTAATCTTAAAATAGGTGAAAAGAGTAAGATAAAAAAAAAATGTTCTACAAAACAAAACAACAAAATAACATGTAAACTTACTTTCATTTTCTGAATCGAGAGCCAACAACATTCTTTTTGCTACCTCATTCTTAGACAAAAACGATTTTCTTTTTTCAATTCTTAATTCCAACATTTTCAATTCATCGTCAGATTCCAAGCTGTCATCTGAAATAAAAATAAATCAGTTCACAAAAAGGGAGAGTTAACAAGAAGAGTCAGTTTAAAACATAGATTTTTAAACATCAATTAACAAAACAATAAAAAATTATAGTTTAATGGTTTTTGTTTACTTCAACGCTGTGCAATATATCAGAGCTAGTCTTCAGTTTGGATTATAAATGTATTTTATAGAGATGGGCCACTTGAATCCTTGAATCCACCGAATCCTGACAAGTATTCAAGATTCGAGGATTCGGTGTTTTACTGGAATTGATGGTCGAATCCTTCACCTCACAAACAAACCATAATATTTTGAATTCAAAAATTACTTAGTTAGGCCTACTTGAAAAGCACAACTTAATCCGTAATTATTATTTTGTCAGGCAGAGAGATAAGCATGAATAAAATCATCATTTTTTTAAAATGATAATTGTTAGGTGTAGAAAATCTAACGTGCCTAATACCCTACCCTCTCACCTCTATGGGAAACTTGGACTTGACCATTACAGCACATGCTCACTTCTTAAACGTTCACCTCACAAAAAATCTTGTAAATATTTTAATGCACACATTAAAACTCTTCAAAAACTGAAAATCAAAACTAGAATTACAAATAAACTTGAAATAAATAAAAACCAATTACGGCTTTTTTTTTTTTTACAGAAATAGAAGTATATTACACATGATACAAAGTCAGCCGCCATGACATAAACGTTTACTCGCCAGAGTGAAGATTAAATAAACATGACTTAATTCTTACTACCCAACTGGTTTCAATTATCTACAACTATGCAAAGCACCCCAATTTATTTCATATGATCCCTGAGTTAGATATTTTGTTGGGTTTGATGAAAAATAAATATTGCCAACAGTTAGACATGGATAAAACTTTTTATTTATGCCTACCGGTCTATGTTTTGTATATCGATTGTTTGTTTAAAATCGATTCAGGTAATCTGATCACTTAGTAAGTGCTATCAAGTTTTAAGAATCAATTAACGACTTGCTAATTCAAAATTTGTTTTTAAATTTATTTTTAACTAAGAGTTTAAAAAAAATGTTATTGAAGTAATTGTAAAAATATTAAACGTGGTCTAGATTGTTTAGGTTGGCTGGATTTTAACCAGTATTTTGCAAGGGGTGGGTTTAGGTCTATACAAGAAAATGAGTAATTGCATAATTTGAACATTTGTTTTACATCTTCATAGGCCAAAAATATAAACTTAAAATTAGCACTAGCTTTTAGACCTTCAAAGAATGTTATGACTTACAACATTTCTTAATAATAAGTTATTTATCTAACAAAATGTCAATCTATTGTAAGAATTAGCTGAAACAAACTGTGCAGACTCAAATTAAGTATTTTCAGTATTGATTTTAACTAATTTAAATTAGTTGAAAAATGACAACTAGACACATGAATCAAACCCAGAACCTTTGGCTTAGCAGGCCAATGCTCTACCAGTGAGCTATCCAGGATTTGTCCCAACCTGTTGTAAGATTCAAATGGAGGATTGGGTAGGGGAGGGTGGGTCACAATAAGGCAACGTAAATATTTCTATATTTGGTGATACTATGAAAATGTGCTCTGTTATTATAATGCGCTACTAATCCTTCATTTTTAAATCGTGTTTGCACTAGGCTGGGAGTACTCGTCAGTTGGCCTAAAAGTCATTTGGCCTAAAGTTTAGGCCAAATGACTTTAGGCCAACTGACTTTAGGCCAAATGACTTTTAGGCCAAATGACTTTTAGGCCAA
>CABFWB010001896.1:0-44044 GCA_902151455.1 Timema bartmani | reverse complement strand
ATAATGGATATAATAATAAAATAATAATAAAACATACTTAGGCATTAATGAGTTCACAATTTCCAATGTATGTTTAATTGTTAAGCATGTTGTTTTAGTCTTTATTAAAAATATCCGTTTATATTTTTACCTTCTTAATAAAATAAATTATAATCTTTCAATGATGATTAAAGTTGATCAAAGGATAACTAGGCCTAATCTGTTTATTTCACATGCTTTCTTAAAAACTCAACTCATTCTAACAACACTTTTAAAAATAACTAAAAGACACTCAAGTTTTGATTGATTTGATTTTCAAACAATAATATGAGTCTAGATTGTTCAATTTTGCTGGATTTTAACCTGTATTTTGCGTGGGGTGGTTGGGGTTGATTAAAATTGAAGGCATGATTGAAATAAATCTTAGTTTACAGTTTAGGCCTATATTGTGTAATGTAGGTCTATTAGTAAATCATTAAAATTTCTAACAATTTGCTAGGATTCGGATTCGAGATTCGAAAATAAAATGTAGATTCGGATTCGAGAAATAGTGGATTCGACCCATCTCTTATATATATATATATATATATATGTTATTTCCTTAAAAGTTCCTTTTTATCGTGCCCTCAACGTAACTTATCTTCCGAGGTCAGTTAGAATGGGATAAGCCACTAGAATCTATAACCAGCTGAACATCTGATACTCAAAGTGGTTAGCACAGCCCACCCCAAGGGCTCTTATCAACCGAAATTAGTGTATAGTGTGTCAAAACAAAATTATTTAAAAGAACACCCCATTATCTGGTTCCAAACAAAGTCAATTTATTTGTTAGGTGAGGACAAAGTTTTATTATGACTAAGTCAAGTATAATGAGGACACATCCCAGTGGTGGGAAGACCGCCTTGGTGTCTCCAAGATAACTGAGCGTGGGGAAAATGACATGTACGAACCATCTGGGTCTGATGCATCATCTTCAGGTGTCTCCTTCACTTTTTTTATTTTCTCTTCTTTTGGTTTTTTCTTGTTAGTCTTGACAGAACAGTCACTGCCAGAGCTTCCTTCATTCTGTTTACGTGGCCGTTTCAAAGAATTTAAGTTCAGTAAACTGTGAAATTACAAATTATAATTAACATAGCATTATACTTTAGATATATACACCAAATTTACAGAAAAGGTAAAATGACTTAATTTAAGAGATTTGTGAAAGTAATTTTTATTATTATCAAACATGTTTTATTGCCAGTTATCGGAACAAAAAGAAAAAAAATTATGATTTTTAAAAAAATGCACCACGATCTACCCAGAAAGAGGATTGGAAAATTATAAAGACAATATTGTTCGTAGAGAAGGGTTAAATCCACAAGGTAATTTACAAATTCAATTTTAAAATTATAATCTTCATTTTACATAGGAATCTCGAATTTCAAATTCAAGGATTCAAAGGTATCCCTTTATAATTATTTGCTCCTCTTCCTTTTAAATGATACAAGTTCATTCCCAAATCATTCGACACATAGGAATTAGCTTTATTTTATACCAATTTATCAGTGATAAATAATATAAAAATTCTACTAAGACTGCTTTCATTATTTCAGTTCTTAGTTCCATAAAATCCCTTGTATAAGAGAGTGGCTACCCCTTTTGTATATATTTTGAGCTTTCAGCTCTCAAAAGTACTGCTGTTGCTAGCCTGATATTAACTTGTAAATTACTATCAGCATGTTGGCACCATTACTACACTGTTCAACTGCCTACCAGTCAGAATACTGGGCAGTATAATTTCTTTATACTACTAACTATTAGGAATATGTCTCTTAATGAGTTTTTCAGGCACTTTTTAAACAACTTAATGCATATGAGGGACCATTTTCAACTGTAGCTGTGATCTTAAGATTATAAAGTGTGAAAAAACTCACAATAAATTATATTATTAAAGACTAAAGAACTAGGGTGAATAAAAATGCTGAAATATTGGTCTACCTTAGAAGGCTAAATCGCTAAAACTAATCACTTTTGATTACATAATTTGAATCCTTCGGAAAAACAGAGAAATTAACAAAGAGAGAGAATTAAACTATTGTGTTGTAGAAAGATAGTTGGTCGAGATAGCACACACACCTGCCTTTCTTATTCCTCCATTCCTATGAATCCTGAAGCTAAATCCTAGAAAACAGGTTGAACTTGCCTGTTTTTGATTTACTACTCCTAAATTCTGATTTTGTTCATATTAAATCTTATGTTTCCATAAAAAACTGTATAGTAGTTTAATGCCAAAATTTTATATTAGAACACATTTATAACAACATTTATACATTCCATAAAGTGATAAATTTATGGTCTAAAGTTTGAATGAATGAAATCCTTATTTTTGTTGGCCACAAAATGATTTTTTTCTAACCATAGAAATGTTTCTATTTTATTAATAGTATAATAATAATTTAATTATTATATGTTAATTTAAATAAATATTACAAACATATTAAAGAAAAAGTGATAATTTAATGCCGAGCAATGTGTTTCATATAGATACATGTATGATTATAGAATATATAGGCCTATATATAATAATGGTGTGCGAAGCTTCGTAAAGTTGAAGTCGAAGGACAAATCTCCTTCGGCTTCGACTTCGACAACTACAATAACCTTCGCATATTCAAAAAATTTCGAAGGAAGAGTAAAACTTCAATAAATTAAGAAACGATTTAATTTTATCTTACTAAATATTTGATAATTTTAAATCCGTTACTAAACAGAATTTTAATATTGACTAGTAATTTAACTAATACAACGTAAGCATGGATCAAAAACAAGTAGATGTTGATATATTGTATTCACTATAGCCAACATAATTTTGTACAAAATAAAAATACCCATAAAGAAATAACGCCATGGTCACTGGTATGATGTAGAGAAAGTGCTTTAGTTGTGCTATCATCCCAGCTCGTGTCTAATATTTGGTGCTTAATATTCCATCTCTTTGGAATTATCTGTGACAAATTTACAAGGGCCTTTTGTCACAGACGTTTTTCATAGCTTCTTCGCATTTTCTTTATTATTCAATATGGCTGATACGGAACGTAGGAAACGAAAACAGAATTTAATTTGTTAATTATTATCAGCGAAATGCATATAAAAAGACATGCATATGAAAGTTTGCAATCTAATATTATAAACTCCATGATTTAAGTAAAAATCAAAACTTAAATGATAAGTTACTAAGCTAATCAGTAAGCCTGTGTACATCAATTATTAATATAGTCCTTAGGTAACAAATAAGGAAACTTTCCTGGCCTTTGTTACTGACAAGATCTAGAAAAGTAATTAATTTAAAAATTTAAAGTAGCTTTAAGTGAAAACAACAAGGTTTTCTTAAGTAGCTTCGACTTCGCTTCGCATTTAAAAATTGGCCTTCAAACACCCCTAATATATAAATAACATATGAATTTATATGTACTATGCTTTATATATAATTTCGATACCAAATTTTTAAAGATACATATTTTAAAATCTTGACTATGATTTTTAAAATCCTCAAATATCTAAAGCTTTGAGAAATTTGAGGATTTGAAGGAACCATCCCTAATATATTTATTATATTACAGTACTGACCTATTAAGATTGTTTTTATCTGTAGATTTGGTGTCTTTCATTACTTCTTCATTTGTCTCATCAATTTCAACATAGTTTGAATAATATTTCTTAAACTCTGTGTCTGGTAAACGTTCAATTGTTACTTCAAACTTCCAACCTAGTTTAATATCATTTTTGTATGCCTCCGTTTCTTCTATTTTAAATTTGTTTTTTCTAATATTTCTTTTAGTTTTGGTGTTACCACTTGAATCTTCAGAATCAGTAACATACAACTCTACATCACATTCTAAGTCTTTCTTAACACGACTTTTGGGGCCAATTTTTGGTCTTATTCTTCCATCTGTAGGACAATTTTGGATTAATTTAGTTTTCTTGGCTGGATCCATCCTATTTTTTAAGTTGTTATGCTCATTTGTATCACTTGTTTCATCAGAACTGTATGCCAACAACAATGCTTTTATTGTTTCAGCTTCTTTAATGATATCATTTTTAACTTTTTCATCATCACTTGACTCTTCGAGCATCGCCGTTTTAGCTTTCTCAGCTTCTATTGAAAGATAATTTGCCAAAGTTTCATCATCACTTGATGAATCATTAAGGATGGATGCTTTAGCTTTTTCAGCTTCAATAGAAAGATCCTTTGCAACAGTTTTATCCCCAATAGACAAAGTGTCATTGAAGGTTGCTGTAGCGTTTCCAGCTTCTTTATCGAGATCATTAACAGTTTTTGCTTTCATTGTGCATTCATCAAGACCACCTTTAAGGGTTTCATCATCGCTTAAAACATCCTTTAGTAAGGCTTCTTTAGCTTTCTCAGCTTCTTTACCAACATCATAAACAGTTTTTTCTTTCTCTGTGCATTTATCTTGAGTATCTTCAACAGTTTCATCATCGCTTAAGAGATCTTTTAAAAAGTCTGCTTTAGCTTTCTCAAGAACATTAACCATTTTCGCTTTCACTGTGCATTTACCAAGATCATCTTTAAGAGTTTCATCATTGTTTAAAACATCCTTACCTAAATCTGCTTTAGCTTTTTCAGCTTCTTTACAGAGAACATTAACAGTATTTACTTTTTCCGTGCATTTATCACGATCATTTTCAACATTTTCATCATCGCTTAAAAGATCCTTTAGGAAGTCTGCTTTAGCTTTCTCACCTTCTTTACTGTGATCATAAACAATTTCATCATCACTTAACAAATCTTTAGCTACCTCAGTTTCTTTATTGATACCATTTTCAATAGTTCTATCTCCGCTTGACAAATCTTTCAGTAGAAGCTTTTTAGCTTCATCGACTTCATCCTTAAAATTATGTTTAGCAGTTTTCTCAGAGTCCTTATCGATATTATTTCCAACAATTTCAGGATCACTTGAAAACTCTCTCAGTAATACTGCTTTGACAGTCTCTGCTTCTTTAGTGAAATTTTCAGTATTTTCATTATGGCTCGGCACGTCTTTCAGTGAGGCTACTTCTGTCAAGTATCTATCTTTCATTTGATTGTTTTGTACATTGGCAAAAGTGTCGTCCTCCCTTAATGATTCTGTAAACAGATGTTCATTAACCTTCATTTTATCATTGTTGTCCAATACAATATTTTCATTTTTGTTTGAAATGATACTGTCCACATTTCCCATAAATGCTTCATCATCAGAGGCTGCACTTTCTATTGCAAGGGGGTCTTCACAGTCAGAATTTTCTGCTTGTTCATCAGAATATTTACTGTTCCCATCCTCAGTGTTTTTTTCAAATGTTTCACTATCAACAATCTTCAAGAAGTTAGTATCTTCAATGGACTGTGTAGTTTCATTAAATATGGAGTCATCTACACTTTTATTTAAGATCTCAATAGTTGAAATACTTTCAGAAATACTCTCTTTATCTGCATCGTCAATCTCTTTCTCTTTGAATGACTCATTATTATCTTCCATAATGTTAGGTTGTGTTAAAGGTGAATCATTTCTTGGAAGAGTTGATGTATGAATTGTATTATCACTCTTAAGTGGTTCTTTATCTTTTGTATATAGATGTTTCGCATTTGAATCATATTCAGTATGTTCAAGTATGTCTTCTGATTGCTCAATACATTTTAAAATATTAGAGCTACCATTTGACTGACAATCGCCATCATCTGAAAACATATCTTGGGAGGCATTAAGTAGTTGTGTTTTGATAGACTCTACTTCATTAATTTGTTTTGGAATGCTAGTGTTAAGTAAATTATCTGTGGTCTCATTGAATGTGTCATCATCTTGGGTTTTATCACTCCTAAAGCTAGTAGAAGGCTCACAACTTTTCTCATTATCTAAGACACACTTTTTCTTAAACTTCTCAATTGATTTATTATTTTCTTTGAAAGTGTCGTCATGAGATTCAAAAGAATTACTTTCATCATCTGATGTAGTTTGTTTGTCATTTTTATTTTTAAATTGCTTAACTTTATTAGATATCTTATTTGCTTTATTACTCAACAATTCTTCATCCGAGTCATTTATACTTTCATTTAAATCATGTTCCTCTCGCACTACTTTTGCTAATTCCTTGTCACTAGAATTTTGTGTAGTTTCTTCAATATCTGTTTTCTTCTTAGGTTTTGATGTATCTTCTTCCACATTAAATGATGATGGTTCATTTGTAATCATTTTTGACGAACATTTATCTAATTTGGTAGAGTTTAATTCAGAATTTTCAAATTTTTCATGATTACTTTTAATTTCCTGTTCAACATTTGCAGGGCTATCTTTATTTGTTACTATGTCTTGCTCTTGATTTTTAGTATTGATGTTTTCAGAACTCACTCCAGCATCGTTGTAATTGGCCTCTGCAGACTTAAACGAATCTTGAAATGCTATCTCATTAATGTTATTATCGTCATCATCTTTGTTTTTACTTCTACATTTCCTTTTCTTTCTTTCTCTAATACATACTATCTTCTGCCAATGCTCGTGGTTTAAATCTAACAATGCCTCAACATTATCAAGATCTTCCCTGAACACATTTAAAAATGAGCGTAGCCCATTTACAAGATTAGCCACTTTCTGTGGCTTCATAGTAGTTTTAAGTTTTATTTTATTTTCTTTCAGTTTATTGATGCGCCCAGCTACAAGTGTGCCTAAATCAACTATATTAGAACAGTTTTCACTTAGCCATGTGATAGCTTTTTGAGCACTTTTCTCGTCCGCTAATTTAGGCAAATCTTCTCCTTCACATTCTGATGTAGCATCACCATCCCCCTTCAATTTTCTTTTCTCATTCTTTGAAGTTATCTTTATTTCTTCAGTGATTGAGTCACTAGTTTTACTTGTCAAACGTTTCTTTCTGGATTCTCCCTTCTTTTTTACTGAAAATCTTTTATCTTCAAAGTCTGAGCTTCTTTCTCTATATACACTACTCTTCTTTTGTTTTTTAGTTGTTTCATCTAGAGAAGAATCTGAATGACTTTCTTTGTTTTTTGTTGATTTATATAGATTTTTGCTTGCTCTATTTGATTTTGAAAAGGATGAATCATTTTCATTTTCTAAGCTAAGTTCCAGGTATTTTGATGATTTAATTAACCTTTCTTTTGTTCTTTTTGGTCTTGAAGAGGGTACGTCATCTCCATTATCTGAACTATTTTCCTTGTATTTTGATGTCTTTCCTTTTGTTCTTTTAGGTCTTGAAGTAGATGCATCATCTTCATTAACTGAACTACTTTCTTTGTATTTTGATGATTTAATTAACTCTTTAGTTCTTTTTGGTCTTGAAGAGAGTGCATCGTCTTCATTATCTGAACTACTTTCTTTGTATTTTGATGATTTAATTAACTCTTTAGTTCTTTTTGGTCTTGAAGATAGTGTATCATCTTCATTATCTGAACTACTTTCTTTGTATTTTAATGATTTAATTAATTCCTTTGATCTTTTTGATCTTGAAGAGAGTGCATCATCTTCATTAGCTGAACTACTTTCTTTGTATTTTGATGATTTAATTAACTCTTTAGTTCTTTTTGATCTTGAAGAGGGTGCATCATCTTCATTAGCTGAACTACTTTCTTTGTATTTTGATGATTTAATTAACTCTTTTGTTCTTTTTGGTCTTGAAGAAGGTGCATCATCTTCTTTATCTGAACTACTTTCTTTGTATTTTGATGATTTAATTAACTCTTTTGTTCTTTTTGGTTTTGAAGAGGGTGCATCATCTTTATCTGAACTACTTTCTTTGTATTTTGATGATTTAATTAACTCTTTAGTTCTTTTTGGTCTTGGAGAGGGTGCATCATCGTCATTATCTGAACTACTTTCTTTGTATTTTGATGATTTTATTAACTCTTTTGTTTTTTTTTGTCTTAAAGAGGGTGCATCATCTTCACTATCTGAACTACTTTCTTTGTATTTTGATGATTTAATTAACTCTTTAGTTCTTTTTGGTCTTGAAGAGGGTGCATCATCTTTATCTGAACTACTTTCTTTGTATTTTGATGATTTAATTAACTCTTTTGTTCTTTTTGGTCTTGAAGAGGGTGCATCATCATTATCTGAACTACTTTCTTTGTATTTTGATGATTTAATTAACTCTTTAGTTCTTTTTGGTCTTGGAGAAGGTGCATCATCGTCATTATCTGAACTACTTTCTTTATATTTTGATGATTTAATTAACACTTTTGTTTTTTTTGGTCTTAAAGAGGGTGCATCATCTTCACTATCTGAACTACTTTCTTTGTATTTTGATGATTTGATTATCTTATTTGCTTTTTTTGGTCTATTAATATCTTCATCCTTAGTACTATTTTTTCTTCCTCTAAAAGATTTATTTTGCTTATCTTGTGTTCTTTTTAGTCTAGAAGACGCTGTATCAAATTCATCATCTGAACTACTTTCTTTCTTATTAGCTTTTTTTGTACGTTGTAAAATTAAGATGTCATCAGGATTTGAACTACCTTCTCTGTTTCGGGTAGTTTTCCGATCTTTTGTATCAAATGATTTATACTTCTTAATGTTTTTAGCAGTAATTTCTTTGGAATCAGAAGATGTACTATTAGCATGCTTCCGTTTATTATGAGAACTTCGATCAGACCTCTGTAATCAAAGAGATAATATTTGTGAAATAAGACACTCATAAAAAAATTATTAAAATAAATTTTTAATAATCCTACACTACCAGTGTAAAATACATATTTATTTATTTACTTACTCATAAACAGGCAAACAACAGAAATAAAAAACAACATTTAAATATTTACCCTCAAACGATCCCGAGAAGTAGATGCAAATGAAGTTTCACTATTGTTAGCAGGTGAATCATTACTTTTACCCCTTCTTAAAAGTCTTCTTTCTTTAGGAGATTTGTGTTTCCTCTCAAGTTCTAGTAATTTTTCTTGCCTGTCATGTTTTATGCGTCTAAAACAAAAGAAAAATAATGTAGATACAAGCAAAAGAGTAGATGTGGTTTAGATTAATTATACAATCTAGTGTCAAATTAGCCCTTTTTTTTAAATAGAAATGCTAGATAAATGTAAATAATTAAGGTATAAATGAATTAATAATTACATAATAAATTATAAAATTCAGTTTTTAAATTAAATTTAATTAAAATTGTTACACACACATGGGTCTTTGGCATTGCCACACTTACAAAAAAAATTTATCAAAAATGTTTATTTTCAAGCATGGACACACACATACACACACACAACTATACAACCTTGAGCAAGACAAAATCCTATATAGTGTTATGGGATATTAAGTCAAGAATAAATATTTTTATTGTCAGGATCTTAATTATTTTGAATTATTTGTCATCTTACTTCTTTTCCTTGTTGACAAAAGCTTGTGCCGCCCAACAGAATGATCTCAATTCCCAGAGAGGCTTGCTATCACAAATAAAACAAAGCCAGTCCTCAGACTCAATGTCATTTAGAATGGAGCGTTTTAGATTCCTCTTGACACAAGCCTGCAATAATAAACATAGACACTATTAGACTCATTTTAACTAAAGCTATATCAGTTTTAAAATTAGAGCTTTATTTATACCTCATTTTAGTAGTCTGGTTTTTGATATAGCATGATTTTTGTGCCAATACCAATGTTACTTACATCAACGATTATGATACTTTATAGATTTTATACTTAATATATTCTTAAAGGTTTTTTTTTAACAAAACAAAGCCTGAATTTGGCAAAAAATTGTGTACGTGCTTTATAGAGGTCAAATGTTGGTAAATGTTAAGAAAATGAATAGTTTACTATCAATTTATTTAATAATATATTTAGTGGTGAGGCATTTAAATTCAATTTGGTATAATCTTGGATATAAAGTAAAATAGTAAAAAATGTTTTAGGCAAAATGGGATTTATAAACTCACGTGTGAATGTAATAGTATATATATTGGTCAGACAGGCAGAAATTTTAGGGTATGTTATAAAGAACATATATCTTATTTCATTCACAACAGGATTAAATCAACATTTGCTGACCATCTAAAACACTTCAACCTTCAACCCAAACCAATAGATCAATGTATGAAACCCCTTCACCTATCTCATAAAGGTGCAAAAATAAATACAGCTGAGAATTTCTTTATACAAGCAGCCTTATTGCAAAATAAACCAATCATCATTGAGCAATTACAGTTTTCTAACCAAATCATTGTGAACGAATTAACACATCTACCTAAAAATAAAATTTTATAACCTTTTTTATCCTGCTCTACCTTCCATCATAGATAATGGCCCGTCCGAGCCGGAGTCGAGAAGATTAGTTCCCTCGCTACCCACCTTCTATCCTTCCATTTTATATATCCATCCGTGTTTTACAGCCTATCTTCTTTTATTTAATGTTTCTATAGTCGTTTCCTATCCATCAGTTTTCACCGTGCTCATTTCTACGGTGCTTCATTGCTTTTTTGTTAGTCGTTTGTTTTTTTACCATAAACCTGTACGTTCCATCACAGCCTGGTTAGTCTCCACCTCACAGTCGCTAACAACACTTTGTGTTAAGTCTCAACGACTTTGGTAAGCTTGTTTGTTTACTTAAATTTAATTTTGCAAATTTTCTTTCATTTATCAAGTATTATCTGGTTTTTTACTTCTCATTTAAATTAACTTCACGCCTTGATTCTTCTATTTATTTTTACAGTAGCCATGATTATGGTACTTGGATTACCAAAACATGTCGGCAACATCTAAAACAGCTTTCATCTAACCGCTGTTTTTTGCTAAAAGGAGTAACGGGAAATAACCAAGACTGGACTTAGATCTGTTACCCAACCTTCACTTTGATTTTTCATTATTGTTTCATTTGTTATCACATGAACTTTAACTACCGTTGTTAAAACTTTGCATGTTGACTTAACTTGTGTTTTTAAATTATTTTAAAAATTTATTCACAGGGCTGTATTGTAAACTTGGGCATTATTTTTAATTTTAGGTTGTTAATAGTGTATTTCTTAAATTGTTTGTTTATGGACCGTTTAGACTTGTCGGCAAGTGATGTTTTTATTCACTAACTGTGTTGACGGTGTTATTTTAATGTATGTTATTATATGACACTTTGTTATGAATTATAAGCACAATCTAACCAGATATTTGAATCTAAAGTCATTTAATTTCATTCTTATCATTTCTTTAATTTTATCTTTTTTACTTATTTAAAATATTACTTGGTACTTATCTTGGGTTCTTATCTAAGTCTTAGCTACATTCACTATCACTCCTTCATGTTTTCTATTTAGAATGTTTTCTAAAATGATAAAAGTTATATAGTTTTGAGGTATAAATAATATCCAGTGGTCAGAGTAGAGTAATCATGGGTGGCCATGCCATAGACATGTCAAGGTCACATTTTTTTATATTTTTTAAAAATAGGAACTTTTATTTGTTATTATGCATTCTTGTAGCTGGTGTCAAGACGGTTTAAAAACTTTTTGTTGTGAGTTGCAATAGTTATACTAACGGCTCGGATTTTGATGATCCAAAAAATGATCATATACCTGACCTATAAAATTAAATAAAAATTCTATAAAAATACAAACAAAAACTCGTAATAAATGCACACAAGTAAATTAGACATTCAATTTACAAAATTGTATGTTAAACTACATGTGCAATGAAAAGCCTTAAACAACTAAATTCGTGCATTCTACCACATATATTTTACAAATATCTGCTTCAAAAGTAGTAGCTATCCCCTTTCAATGCAGCTCTCTCCTGTTTAGTTGCAGTGTTTCACCTGGAATGTGTATTTTACTACCATACACACAAAGAGGATGCTAATTTCATTGTCTACATTATCTTCTTACACTGACAGATGTGTGTTGAAAAAATATATGCAGCTATAAAATATTGATACTACTTAAGAATCTACTTATTCAACATGAATGCCTTAAAATGATTAAAATTATACAAACCAAGGAAATATGAACTAAAAATACAAAATTACAAAAAATAACCAATGACATACACATTTCTGCAACAAGGGCACATGAAAATAGTTTATGTACTTATGACTATGATGTGATTAACAAAAGGAGAGATGTCATCAAAATCCGGGTTCTGGTCATAAGCCATTCAATCCGATAAAAACAAAATTGATTTTAAAATATTAAGACCCTTTTGTTAAGCTAGCATGCAACAATAAATGTATGTGTGAGTATTTATGTGCATACAAGACAAGTAAAATCAAATTTAATAACTCAAAATTATTCAATTAAATTAAATTCCTTACTTTAAACCATTTTTAGAATGTTTTCTAAAATGTTAAATTAATTTTATTAAATGTTTAAAATTATGACTGTCAACTATGATACACTTTCGAACATTATAAAATATTTTAATAAGCATTTCCTATGCATTCTGACATGGTTAGTATGTACATCTTGATAAACCCACAAAAGGCAGGCCAATTAACTAAATATTCCTATTCTTCCTGCCCACCAATTATTGTCGTCTCTGGCCAATATTTCTCAAGCTACATTTGAGTAATGTGCTGAGCAACCATCGTGCTAATACCGCATGCAGAATCTTTGTTCTAAGGTTATATCTTGGAGTAACACTGGTAATTCTTGCTCCAGAAAGTGTTTGACTTATGTCCAGTAAATATCACTTCAATAAAGTACGGCCCAATTAATTTATCTCCAATAATTCAACACCAAACATTGACGCTCCATGGCTGTTGATGTTTAACTTCTTGTATCCATCATGGATTTTCTATAGCCCAGTAATGCATATTGTGCCGCTTGACTACCCCATTGTTATTAAAAGTTGAATCATCAGAAAATAAGATAATATGAAAAAAAAGTTATCTCTTCTTACTTGCTGTTGCGCCCAGCGACAGAATTCCATTCGATTTTGAAAATCAACTTCATGTAGCTCTTGATGTAATGAAATACAGTAAGAGTGGAATTCATTATACTTAAGTATTCTCAAAACACTTGTTTGAGATAGTTCAGAAGAGCGAGAAATATTACTAGAACTTTCATGCAGATTAGGAGCTACTGCAGCGAGTTCAATTATTTTCACCAATCACAGTCTTTTGGTGCTTTCTTTAGTTTGCATGAACATTTCCACCTTCTGAAAATTTCTGAATAGCTCGATAAAATGAATTACGTGATGAAACATTTTTTTCACGGGATTGTTTGATGGAGACAATAAGTGCTTCATTTACGTTTCTTTGAGATTCACTATTATTGAAAATCATATAAGCTTTCTCTGCAAGTTAACCAACGATTCATTACCTTGATTCTATCACAAAATTTAAAGTTTTCTTGATTGAATGTAGCTCAAGAATAAAATAAGCGGGACTTCTCCACACTAAATAATAAATTAAATTGAAACTGTCTGAATGAAAAAAAAAGTCGTAAAGTTGTAGTAAACAAATCACGTTCGTAGCAGTGTAAGTACTCTACAATGAAGTCTAATAATTTGTTTCTATTAGTTAAAATATCAAAGTACACTACATATGGCTATAAATAGTATTTTACATTAGTTTAAATGTTCTAAAAGACCTCTTTTCTTATGCAGTGCACTTTCAATACAATGTTTATTTTACTAAGTTGATCGATCACACACCTTAGCTCAGTCGGTAGCATGTATGACTACTGAGCTAAGGGTCCTGGGTTTGATTCCCGGCATGGTTGAAAAATTTAACATAGGTGAAATGTGGGTTTACCCTTTCACAGTGATGAATTAATGGCAGGGGACTGGATGTTGTGCCTGTCCTAGTCATAAGAAAGATTATTAGGCATATGAAACTATGACAGGCTTAGCAACCCAGTAGTGGAAAACATATGGCTTGAATAAAAAACTGACACAGGTCAAAAGTTAGGAAGAGTAATGGACGTAAAAAGTTTATTTTATTAAGTTAGTAATTTATTATTGTATAGCATATTTACAGTTCAAAAGCTATTTCCACAGAAGAAAAAGACAAAGAATTAAATTACCAAAATAGTAAGTAAGCCATTTCCTCAAAGTATATAAAGACAGGTACAATACAATTGAACCAGTGCATGCAGAAAGACACCAAGTCATTTTTTGTCAATTTTCAGGTGAAAGAAAAAACAAGCAAATTACTTCCTTATTTAAGTTTGTTGCTTTATATTTTAAGTTGTTTTTTTGGTTGCTTGTTGATTTGTCTATTGTCTGTATTAGTAATTTGGTTACTATCTTTATCTAACTGAAATTGAATGTAATAATGGATGTATTTGGGAAAAACTATTATAAATTACAAATTGATAATATGTTAAATGAAAAAGTATTTACATTACTACAATTGAAGGGCTTGGGGCAATAATATGATATGCCACAAATTGGTAGTTAAGAGATATTTGATAGTTAGGGTTTTTAAAAAATCCCTAATTCATTAACACTAATATTTCTTCTTTTCCTTAACTTGATATAAGTTTTGATCTTTAAGACACCAATACAAATAAATTGTATTGCCCTATGTAAGAGAGTAAAGGAACACACATTGTTATTAATAATTACTGTTATATTTTTTGTGGCTTAGCATGTTAATGTAGAAACATAAAAACATAGAGAGTAATATGCTATGCCAACCTTAAAATCACATAAATTGGTGTTACTATGACAAAACTCATCGAAATAATACTTTTTATAATTAGTGAATATAAATTTGGCTGTTTACAACAACAAAAGTTCTTTAGTAGGCTATAGTTCAATAATAATTGTCATTTTAATCTTTAGTTCAACCATGACGGTCATCTAGAATGTCCTCCTTTTCATTTCCATAGTTAACAGGTGACTCAGTGGATTTCAAGTTTAAATAAAAATCATGATAAATTGGAGGCACAAAATCTCAAAGTTCCTGGACATCTTTACTTTTCTTTGGATTTATTTAAAGAATTACAGAATATTTCTTCTCCATATTGCCAACATTTACTGGCCTTTGTTTTTTCAAAGTCACAGAAATAAATTCGCCATGTACCGAGTGCTTCACAAAAATTTTAAAAGGTGTTTCAGATATAAACTAGGTAACATTGGAGAAGTGTATCCCATACCATCATCACACTTTTTTTTCTGTTCTCTCTGCAAAATAATCTTTGACTGAAAGTATGTCTTCTTGTTTAAGTTGTGTCACCATGAATAGCTTTTTCTTATTGTTTTTTGCAATCACATCACACCATCCCATGGTGTAAATGTTTTGGCAGAGTATACTTTTATACTTTTTGGTGTGAGCAAAATCCCTGTCACAAGGGACATGGGCATGACTAGGTATCATAAAAATATGCTCAATCGATTCAAATTGTTTCGTCAAGACTAAATGATGCCATAAGCTAGAAATAGTCCAGTTTTTATTATGCTCTAGACAGTTGTCCGAAAAAACAATCAAATTCTTTGAGGCAATGTTTCGGCATGATATGTACTTGAGAACACAACTCCCAACTTCTTCGCTGCCTCTATATGCAAGCATTTCATTCCAAACAAACATAAATACAGTTGTAGCATGTCACCTAAATCAAAATGACATCTACAAACTGTAATCCGCACAAAATGCTAAACTACAATAAGGGAATCAGAAGAGGATAATTAATACTGATGTATTTAGCAATAATATAGTTTAGATTCTACTTACATTACATGGATGTTCCCGGATACGATCACCATGCTTTCACCAACTGTTCTACTAGCATTTTCAACGCAAGTCTAACCTCTTGACCTCAAAATTGAAGAAAGACCGGACGGTCCTTGGTTCATCGCAAGTGACGCCGCGAGCTACGACCACTACGCCCCTAGCGGACTTCCTTGGCAACTCTTTCTCTGCCTTTTCAAAACTTCCTCCCCCATCCTCCCTATTCCATTGTTTATCTTGCCCAATTTGCTAGTCAAGGAAAGAGTATATAACGAGAGACTCCTAGGTTCACATATTGTAGTTCATCACTCGGATATCTTCGAAGAAGGAAACTCTGCTCCAGCACCTGTAGAAGATACTGCTGACCATGACGGTTAGGTCGTGGGTGTCATAGCATGTCACCTAAATCAAAATGACATCTACAAACTGTAATCCGCACAAAATGCTAAACTACAATAAGGGAATCAGAAGAGGATAATTAATACTGATGTATTTAGCAATAATATAGTTTAGATTCTACTTACATTACATGGATGTTCCCGGATACGATCACCATGCTTTCACCAACTGTTCTACTAGCATTTTCAACGCAAGTCTAACCTCTTGACCTCAAAATTGAAGAAAGACCGGACGGTCCTTGGTTCATCGCAAGTGACGCCGCGAGCTACGACCACTACGCCCCTAGCGGACTTCCTTGGCAACTCTTTCTCTGCCTTTTCAAAACTTCCTCCCCCATCCTCCCTATTCCATTGTTTATCTTGCCCAATTTGCTAGTCAAGGAAAGAGTATATAACGAGAGACTCCTAGGTTCACATATTGTAGTTCATCACTCGGATATCTTCGAAGAAGGAAACTCTGCTCCAGCACCTGTAGAAGATACTGCTGACCATGACGGTTAGGTCGTGGGTGTCACCGCCTCGACGCCTAGGGAATCTCGTCTATTGATCCAAGTATTCAGTTGTTTTCCAAGTCCTTCAGACTTGTTGATTTAGTCCATATGACTATGTAAGTTTTTAATTGTTAGTAAAAATTGGCTAGGAGATTAGCCCCGCGTCCATCTGACGTGTTTTCTTTAGTCTAGTTGACTAACATATTTTGTACGTCCATCTGACATGGTTTCTTTAGTCTAGTTGACTAATATATTTTGTACGCCCTTCTGACATGTTTTTTTAGTCTAGTTGACTAACATATTTTGTACGTCCTTTTAACGTGTTTTTTTAGTCTAGTTGACTAACATATTTAGTACGTCCATCTGACGTGTTTTCTTTAGTCTAGTTGACTAACATATTTTGTACGCCCTTCTGACATGTTTTTTTAGTCTAGTTGACTAACCTATTTAGTACGTCCTTCTGACGTGTTTTTTTATTAGTCTAGTTGACTAACATATTTAGTACGTCCATCTGACGTGTTTTCTTTAGTCAAAGCTGACTATCATATCTTATATGTCAATCAGGCACATTGTTCCAGTCAGAGTGACTGTTTAGTTATTAAGTCTTGCTGACTTAATTTTTTGTTAGTCAGAAATTTTGACCACATATTTTTACTATATCCAAATGATATAGCTTAAATACAGGAACCTTGAGCTCTATATGTAATAAGACCCAGGCTTTAGAGTCCTCTTCTTCACAAGTTTATTCTTCCACTCTAAGTCCATAAGACTTCAGGATATCATATGACGCCGTGGACGTCATGCTCATATGTTCTAATGTTTGTATGGCTACAAGTAAGTTGTCTAACGCTTTTACATGAGGACCTAGTTAGGTCAGAATATCACAGCGGTCTTGTTGGCGTCTCCTTTTCTGTGTTATTATTTTGGGTGCGCAAAGTGCAGAACACGGCTAAGGTTGTATGGTGGCCCGCACAGATAGTATTTTCTTTCGCCCCTTGGTTGGCGCATCTTATAATTTAGTATTTAATGTTGGTGTATACTAAACTTGAGGTTTACCTCAGGCAGTGGGTAGTGACATAAATGTACTATTGAATGCTCTAGCAGTTCCCACTAGGAAAGGACCGGCCATAGTACTATCTAGTGTAGACACCTGGTTGCCTTTTAGCCATTCACTGATATAAAGGACAGTCCGTCCTCTTACAATATCTGAAACAGTTCTTTATTACAAGCCAAGCCAGCTAGCTAGGACGAGCTTCGGTTAATAACTTTAAAATTATAAGGTTTGTTGTCACATCTTTATTTGTGTCTAATTCTCCATGTTTTTGTTTAGACCCTTCTGGTGGAAGTCATGCGCTAGCCCGACTGTGTTGGAATCCAATACTCTCCATTTACGTAAAGTCCTTTTGACTGTTGCCGCGTCGTCTTGGACACGTATACACCCGAGCTAACTGTATAAATATCCCGGGTGACTGTCAATTATACAGTCATGAATACTAAATTTAAAATTCCCAATTTTATGTTTGTAAAAAGCAGGACCAGAAGTCAGCATAGGAGTTAGAAATACCTGTTGTAAATCCATTGCTATGAAATGTGAGTCACTTTTATGTGCTTCTTGAACTGCAGTTGTATTTTTTTTATTTTTTTTCCTCTTTGCTTTTAATAAATGTGATTGGCGTTCATTTTCCAGTTTTTTTTTGTCTCTTGTTCATTACCTGTACTGCATAAAGTTTCACATTTTATTTCAAACATATTGCATACCCTGCGCGTGTCTGACTTGGGAAGCTCAAAGCCATTGATGAAGCCAGAACAGAAAATTCTACTGTATTTATCAGAACTTACTGGAGATATACCTCAATCACACTACCCAGATGCTACACACACACACACACACACACACACACACACACACACAATGGCATTGGTCAGGAATCTCATGATAAAATTTTAATCAGAGTTCTAAAGAAGGCAAGACCATATGGAATAAAATCTAATCCGAATTGCAGCTACGAATGTCAAATATCAAGTTTATGGGATTTATAATTAGTTGCAAGGGCTTTCAACCTGATCCAAATAAAATAATGGATCTTACCTAAATGGATAGGCCAATGAATAATAAAGCTTTGTTAAGTTAGCAAAATATTTATCAAAGTTCATTCCCACCTTCTCTAATTGTATCCTTCATTTGAGGGACTTAACTAGCAATGATGTTGATTTCAATGATAAAGAGTTTGGTAACTTAAAAAAAATGATAAATGCACCAGTGTTGCACGTCTATTGTAATAATAAACCATTAAAAATACAAACTGATAGCTCTAGAGGTGGTATTGGCTCTGTATTGTTGCAGGATCAACATCCTCTAGCCTTCACATCCAGAGCACTCACAAAATCAAAACAAAGATACTCACCAATAATAAAGTAACTTATGGCAATAGTCGTATCTTTGGAAAAATTTTATAACTATAATTATGAGACCTGCCTCGGTGGCGTAGTTGGCTAACGCACTGGTTGTTGTTGAGCCAGACTGCTGAGGGCGGGGAGATCGAGGTTCGAATCTCGGTCAGGTGAACTGGGGGTGGTTTTTCCTGAATGGTTTTCCACTCTCCCTCCTCACAAATGTGGGTTCACTTCCTCTAAATTCAACCTTCCCAATCCCTAACCCATTAGAGTAATTAGTACTTAAGCGTATAACCCGAACGAGCAGTAAGATGCGGTGCTATTTATTATTATTGCTATTATTATTATTATTAGTATTATTATTGCTATTATTATTATTATTATTATTATTATTACTATTATTACTATTATTATTATTATTACTATTAGTATTATTAGTATTATTATTACTATTATTAGTATTATTACTATTATTATTACTATTATTACTATTATTGCTATTACTATTACTGTTATTATTGCTATTGCTATTACTGTTACTGTCGCTACTGTCACTACTGTCACAATCACAGTCACAGTCAGAGTCACTACCACTACCATTATCATTATCATTATCATCATTATTATTATTATTATTATTATTGGAATCTAGTCTATGTTAAGTCTGATCAGTGTCTTTTGGAGTCTCTCTTAAAGACGGATATGAATAAGGTGTCACCTAGCTTACAGCGATTAATGTTAAGAATGCTTAAATATAACCATATCATACCTTCGAGGTAAAGGAATGTATATCACTGACACAATGTCTAGGGCTTTCCTTACAGTAGAACCTGCAGATTTGTCTTATACAAAGTTAACTGTTCATAGTCGTGAACTAATCAGTCAAATACATATTTCTGAGGAAAAAAAATACTGTTCATTGAAGCTATTAATGAAGATTTAAAGGATAAAGAATTTAGTAATATCAAAACAATTTGTAAAGGAAGGGATGGCCTGTCAAAAGAAATGTGCCAGATAGTGTACACAAATATTGGAGCATAAGAAACTATTTGAGTGTTTCAGATAATTTGATATTTTATGAAAATGGGCTAATTGTTCCAAAAAGTCTAGTACCTGATAATTTATATGCTTAAATTGCAACATGAATGTCACTATGGTATTGTCAAAACTATACAAAGATCTAGCAATGCTTGTTTTAGATTAACATGACTTGATATAGAGAGGTTCATACAATCCTGTGGTTTGTCTAACTCAAATTCTAACAACAATGTAAAGGAGCCGCTACAGCATTATCCCTTACCAAATCATCCATGGGAGCATGTTGAATGTGATCTTTGTGAGTTCAGGAATCAAAATTATCACGTCTGTTATGACTCATTATCTAATTGGATAGAATTGTGTACCATTACTACTTAGCCCTAGATATAGGCAATCCAACGGTTTGTCTGGAAAAGCTGTTATTGTAGCAACTAATATATTACGACAAGCAGTCCTGGGGGCTCATTACATTTATTATTCTCTTCTAGAATATAAGAACAGTCCACTCAACCATCTCGGCTACTCACAAATTACCATATACATCCACAAGTAGTCACCAGGAAATGTGAAGAACAGAGTAGTAGGAAGCTAGCTATTATAACAGAGATGCTAAGGAGCCGACACATTTCAAGTCTTTACTATAAGGATAAATTAAGTGATTCTAGAGACAAGTGGAGCAAGGGAGCAACTGTAAAGAAACTTCCCTTTAGGTCTTATTTAATATGTAGTCAGTCTGGAAATATAAGCTGTAAACATAATAGAAAGTTCCTTCGACTCTGTTCCTTGGGAGCATTGTCAACTGAACCTAGTCAGCTTGGAGGGAGGAATAACGGCACAAAATATAGGCCGAATGATAATTCTGTCTGTAAAATTGGTTCTACACATCCAGGTACAGGAGGGTGTAGCGGAGGAGTGAAATGAGGATGTTAGGTCTCAGTCACAAAACTTCCACTACAACAACTATAACAATGGTAACTAGAAGTGGCTAGGAGGTAAGGCCACCAAAATATCTTGAGGATTGATGTGGATCTCTGATGAGAGATGTGTATTATAGGTTTACCCAAATTTAAATATTTAGAATCTATGAGAGGGGGTGTTAAATATGTTTGTACAAGAGTGTTCATGTGTGTAGTATGTCTAGAGATAGGGTAAATTCGCTTTTGCGAAAAACAAAAAAGGGTCAAAAATAGGGTATTTTTAAGTTTTCTTTGCGTTTCATGGCATTTGAAAGTGTTTAAGGCGATTTTTATTTCGCGAATTAACGTGAAAAATGTGATTTTGAGAGTATTTTAGCTAAATTATTCTATTTAGTGAAATAGACGCGAATTCCCTGAAAATGCTGTGCATTTAAATAAAATGCTGAGAATTTTTATAAAACTATGTTTTTCAGCGGAAATAAGTGATTAAAAAATCATTGAGTTTCACTCGTCTGTGTGCTTCAGCTCAGGTTTTACTTGCATCATGTGCCTGCATACATAAATTTTATTATAAATCCTTTGTATAGGCCCTAAAAACATTGATGAAAGACATTTTTACCTATTTTGCTACAAAATGCTAAATTATGCCACAAAACGCTAAATTTCCAATAATTAATGCTAAAAAAACTTAAAATTAATGCTATTTTACCCTATTTCTAAGTATGTTCAATCTTCTGCAAGGAGGTGTAGGATCATTATACATGTTTGTGTTGGCAATATATTATATATGTGATATATATATAAATATATATAGTATATGCTCAGCAGCATGTGTATTAATTGATAATGGTTTGTAACTGCTTGCACTTGGTTAAGACCACTCTTCAATACAATTTTAACATTCAAGAAGCCAGTGATATAATTATTCTAATGTTAAAACCTAACAATTAATACGTAAATACAGATGAATCTTAGTAAAGCAATTATTCAATTAAAAGTAAATATGACTAACCAACAACAAAATAAAAAAGCTGATTTTAAATATTGAATTAAAAATTGTTACTTGTGTGATGGACACATTTTGATTATGCCTCTTGGTGCAATGATGAATAACAAAATAGCATGAGACTGCTGATTTTTTCCTTGAATAAATTAATTAATATGACTACTCAAAATTGTAGTTATTCTTCCACACATAAAATAAACTATACCTTTTCAATGGCGAAAATAGATTTCAAATAAATTATTGGTTTTTTGTGACAATCTTATATTTTGAGTGAGTGAAGAAAATAAAATTAAACACATCAATTGAACATATATTTTTAATGCCTTGGCACTAAAATTAAATTTAAATAAAATAAACTTTTGTATTTTCAAAAAATGTTATTATTTATAGGGGGCCTGCGAGCTTAAGTATTTTAATTTAAGTCGATCTCAAGAGAATTTTTCATAAATCTTCCGAATATCAAGTTAATCTCGAGCTTGGTTTGAATAATTCTATAATTATGTTAGTAAAAAAGAAAAATATTTATTAGTATCAGTTTAATTTTTTTTTTGAATGAATGAATGAATGAAATAAGAAACAGATATTTAAAATAAAAAGAGGTTAAATAGTAAAAAATTAACTTTGAAATATACTGTAATAGTAAAAGAAACATTGATTTTGATACAATTTAACATTATTTAGAGTACAGCTGTTCACTTGATGCTGACCTACCAGTGAGAGAAGTTGGAACATTAATGATTTTTAAGATGTACATAGAACACTTTTGCATATCTTGCATGGACATCTTACTACTCATTGGAGTTATACGCCTATGTACTAATTACACTAATGGGTTAGTTGTGGATTGGGAAGGCCCAATTCTGAGGAAATGCACCAGCAAATTGTCCTCTTTAGTGAGCATGCAAGTCTGAGCATGTTCAGAGCACACTTGAAGCAGATGATGTGCATGAAGCTCAGCATGGTACATGCATGAAACCAGGATCTGTCAGTGTTACATTTTTCATGCTCAGAGTTAATCGTTCCACATCCTCGGCATTTATTATTCATTTGTATTTTTGTTGTGTTATTTTACATTTATAATGACTTGACGTTGGTCTGAAGAAATGATGTGTCGGTATTGAATTGTATTGAGCAAAAATAGGCCTCTGTGACACTCGTTTTCCTTGATTACAGATATAATACAGTTCCTTACCTAAATTATACCTTTTCTTCCTATATTTCATAAAGCTACCCAGAATTTGTTTTGAAATTTATTGGGACACATTAATAAGTGCTTCATTAACACACTCTTCCATCTTGTCAAACTGAAAGAAAACCCCCCACATGTGTGACAGCCGAACTGTTATCCATCCCTTCGGCTTCTGGGGTAACTGGTTGATCTACTTGATGTCACGACGTCGGTGACGTCGTGGTCAGACACGTGTGGGTAGGAAAAAGGTCAGTGAGTGTGTTCCGGCAACGTTAGTCGCGGTGGAACATAAGGATGTTTCCGGCAACGTGAGTCGCGGTGGAACGGAAGGATGTTCCGGCAACGTGAGTCGCGGTGGAACGGAAGGATGTTCCGGCACCGTGAGTCGCGGTGGAATGGAAGGATGTTCCGGCACCGTGAGTCGCGGTGGAACGGAAGGATGTTCCGGCAATATGAGTCGCGGTGGAACGGAAGGATGTTCTGGCACCGTGAGTCGCGGTGGACCGGAAGGATGTTCTGGCACCGTGAGTCGCGGTGGACCGGAAGGATGTTCTGGCACCGTGAGTCGCGGTGGAACGGAAGGCGGTTCCGGCAACGTTAGTCGCGGTGAAACGGAAGGATGTTCCGGCAACGTGCGTCGTGGTGGAACATGAGGAAGTCCCGGGAACGTGAGTCGTGGTGGGAGGTATGGTGTTGGTGGAGAGAGAGAGAGAGGGTTAAACAAATTGCTCTTTCGTAACATAAGACAATTTATTAAGCTCTTTCGTATGGGTGGTGCACTCAGGTGGGTCACCACTGATTGGCCGAGGCTGACTGGCTGAGGCTGACTGGCTGAGCCTGACTGGCTGACTGACTGAGGCTGGCCTAGTGACCAAGGAATCACTGTATTAAATATCCTCCACTGCTGCCTGGCCTTGTCCAATGGGAGAAACAGGGGCTTCCCATTGGTGCGTGCAAACTGGAGGGATATTGCCCATCACGCGAGCCAATAGAGGCAAGAGTTCTCTTTGGCACTGAGTATAGAGGTGAACTCGTCACGGACGGCTTCGAGAACATGTGACTGTGGAGCGGTCCAGGCAGTAGAGAGGGTGGGTGGCGCGGCCTGTGCAAGTGCGGAGGAAAGAGACAAGGGCCGACTTAACAGTGAGGGACAACAACATACTAAACGTGGAATTATTTCTTTGTTCTGTTGGATAAACCGTAATTTTGTAAAAAAATAAGAGAGAAGGGAGTTATTAATGTTTTATTATTGTTATGGTTTTATATGTACCAGACTTTGAAGTAAATTAAACGGGAATAAAAGTGGTCATGTCTCCTAATATTTGTAATTATTGAGAGTAAAGTTTTGTTTCTCATGCTATGTATCTTTCTGGTAGAAGGAGGGGAAAAAAGTAGGTAGCCTACTAGCGAAAATGGAGAAACATGTAAACACAAGAATAGAACTTGCAACTAACAAGCATGCAAGAAAACAAACATCAAGCACGTTTTCTTGAACAGTTTCACAGATTGTGTAAGCCAACCACTAAACTGCAAGACCACCTGTGCTGGAATGAACACGATTTGGCTGGTACAGTGAGAGGAATATTTTAAACACTTTAAATATTTGAAACTAGAAATAGGGATAATAATTGTCTCTTAAGAGACAACCAGCAAAATATTACAAACAATCTTCTTTTTACTTGAATTTATTTTCCTTAAAAGAGAAAATTAAGACGCAATACAAATATTAGGTATGATTAGGTTCAGTCTAACCTCGGTTTAGCCAGTTGTTCACTTCAATTTTAGTTCTTATAAAATTGATTCTTGGTTTGTTTCTTAGTTACATAACAAATCATATAAATATTACCTAGAGAAAGACCATATATTTTTGGTGTATAGTTAAATAACTTGCTAACAAAGTAAGGAAGAGTATCGTATATATGAATGTCAGAATGAACAAAGTAACACTTTTGTAAACAAGAGAATATAAATGAAAACAGCACACAACACTAGATGGCAATCTTCACTGTACTGAGCATCCAGCAAGACAGGTCGTGTAGCCATTCGTACCGTCCATGCACAGATGACGACACTATTTGTGAGCCGAGACTCGTAAACAAATGTTCTCAGCATAGCCTTTGGTGTTGTCCTTGCTCTGAGTAAAGGACTCCTGACATAACTTTGTTTGATACCACTACAATAAATTATAAACTGCACTAGGACTTGTATTCACCAGAATGAATAGGATTAGAAATGAAGATTTTGGACAAGAATTGAGCTACATGTGCTACGTGAGATAGTAGAGATAGCGAGGGTGAGATAATATGGACCAGGGGTATGCAAACCCAGTTTTTAGAGTTCAGAGAAAGTCAAATCAAATATTTGGAATGTTCCTGAAGTTGAATCTAATTTTTAATAGAATTAGGGCCTATATTAGTTCTGAAAACAAAATATTTGTTAAAAACTTTGTCTTTACATCACTTTGTTTATATTAAATTTAGTTGTGTTAGTCTATTTTAAAGCTACATCAACATTTATAATTATTGGTGTATGAAAGGTTAGGTTTAAGTTAAGTTGTGATAATTTTCAAATAAACATAGTATTATGTACAAAAATACTTATTGCTACACACTTTTAATATCTCCGACACCCGCCTCGGTGGCGTAGTTGGCTAACGCACCAGTCGTGTTGAGCTCGACCCCCAAGGACGGGGAGATCGAGGTTCGAATCTCGGTCGGGTGAACTAGGGGTGGTTTTTCCTAAATGGTTTTCCACTCTCCCTCCACGCAAATGCGGGTTCACTTCCTCTATATTTCAACCCTCCCAATTCCTAATCCATTAGCGTAATTAGTACTTAAGCATATAACCCGAACGGGTAGTAATTCGCGGTGCTAAATAAAAAAATAAAAAATAATTACGACATTAATTTTGCTAATATTGTAAACTTTATATTGTATTTATGTTTATAGATGATACAAACAATATTAAATTTAATACAACAAAGAAAAAGTGTTGAAAATTTCACCCTCTTTGCATCCTATTCTAGTGAAATCCAATCTGGTTCAATCTATAGAAATATTTAGATAAAATCTGATGAAACTGAAGCCTATTGGTCAACAGGTCTCGTAGGTTATTATAGGTCACTCATTTTAATTTAGTTTTAGGTCAGAAATGAAAATATCAAGAAAATCTCTAAGTATTATGAAAAAAAATATGCAGTCAAAATAATTTTTAATGAAAACCCTTTTGGTATTGAAGAAACAAATTGTGTTGTTTCAAAAAAAAACAACACCTGAGTCTTGAGTAGCAGTTAGCTTATATGTTGGAGTATTGGGGTTTTTTCGGGCATATATTGATCGAAATGAGCGATTTTATTATGACTAGATCTTGTAAAATAAAACTACATATTTCACTTTTACTTTTCTTTGTTTCAGAAATGTATGTCAGAGATTAAAATTATTAAAACATTAATACAAATGAAAATAACTCAAAATAAAGCAAAGAGGCACATATAGAGGAACAACCATAGAATGTTAGAACTGTGTATGTATGAGACAAAAATTTTAATAATGAATGTCGCTAACAGAAAATATAAAATGTAGAGAGATGTCACAATACCCATTTTTCTCGATTTCTATTTTTAAGTTCAACCTCGATTCTTTGATTCTCAACCATTTCCTTTTTCATTATTTTTCCAAGCATTATTGTATAGAAAATCTGATGTGCCTGATACCCTACTCCCCCCTCAATGCAAAACTTGGAATTGATCATTACAGCACATGTTGTTTGAAACTTTAATCTCACAATCTTAAAGGCCTAGATATTTACTAAACACACTAAAATTCTTCAAAACTGAAATTAAAACCAAGAATTCAAATAAACTCAAAATTAATACAATAAATTGCGGATTTTATAACAGAAAGAAGAATACATTACACACGTTAAACATTTTTAAGTCGTCCGCCATAACTGATCCTAGGCACGTTAGCTCATCAGAAATTAGTGATCAAGTTTTCGATAATCTAGTGAATTTAAATAAATATAATGGTTTTTTGCTTCAATTTATTAACTATGGTTTTTGTTTTATTTTTATTAAACTTGTCTTATTCAAAGAGCTAAATAAAACATTCAAAATTGAAAAGCGACAAAGAATATAACTGCAGGAGAGCAGCCATTTTAGTTTGATAGGAATAACGTAGCTTTCGATATACACGTTGGGATATATCAATGATAGATATTTTGATATATTACAGAAAATTGACATCTCTAGTATAGGTATTATATATGGATTGTTAGTTTAAAATCGATTCATATATTCTGACAGTCTCATTAAACTATTACTTTAAAAAAAAAATGTCAATCAAAGTTGTTAAGTTTTTATCTCTTGTTATTGTCATAATGTCAGGTTGTATTATGTTCTAGACCATTTATTTTGTATGTAGATCACCTCAAAATGTTAAGATCGTATTATATTCGGGTCAATACAGTATATTTACAATTTGCCGGCATTTAAGTGAAACAGCAACTAAACTAATATGAGAGATAATCGATCATCACCTATCATGAATGTTGGCGTTTTGTTTAGTTGCCAGTTTTATTGAGAGCTAAGAATCGAAGTAGCAAGAATTGTAATAATAAGATTGATTCTTGATTCTTTCGATACCAGTAAGAATCAAGAGTATCGAGGAATCGAGTTTGACAGCCCTAATAAAATGTATTTATTGAATTTACCATTTAGTATTGAATTTATCTGAATGACTTAAAGTGTTGAATTCAAAAGAAGATAATTAAACATTTAAAGATACCAATACAAATAAAAACACATAAACTTATATTTGTTTATCATTTTGAAGAAATTTATTTTTCAACATGCTGACAAGTGTGTACACGTAATGAGAATGGAAAAGGAGAGAATTTTAAGGAGAGTGATAGAATTGAAGAGCTGATAACAGCAAGTGTGCAAGTGAGGGGAGAATAATGGACGAGAGTGAGAGAGGAATAATAGTGGGAGGACAGAGGGAGGAGGTGGAGGTATTTTACTTAAGTGAGCCAGCCACAGGCTGGAAACAGTTCAGGATCAAGATGATTATGACTTAATAATGAATTCAAAAATAAAATGGGAAACTAGTGCGTTTAACATGCTAAAGTCAATAGTACAAAATGAATGCTTTTTTGTACAACTTACCTTACAGAACGCACAAGTACACTTAGCGCAGCAGTATAGCATCCCACCTTGCCCACACCATCGGCAGTATTTGTCTGTCCCGTCCTCATCCACCGAGAAGTCACCATCATCATAGAACCCGGAACATTTCTGGGAAAAACATAAATTATTTAAGGAGCATTCAGATGAGCAATTAAATAAACAAAGAGAAAATATTATGAAAAGTGATGATATAAATTGTGTGAATATATGAAATATTCAAGGATTTAAAATAGATTCAGATTCAAGATGCCATCATCCCTACCTTGGAGAGAAGATGGGAATAGCAAAGTGGAATGAAAAATTCAAGTCAAGTGCACTCGTCGAGAATGACTTTCTACATCTATGTTCAGAAAGGATTGTAACCATTAGGCCAGACCAAAACAGCTGGTGGAGGGTTGGGGTAGTAAAGATTATTAATAATTTGAGCTCTAGGTGAACTCATTTTCAGAAAATACAGCTGCCATTTCTGTGGGCTGACATTGAAATTATTTAAGCCTTAGCAACCTACATCTGGTTTTATTTTATAATGGTGCAACCTAACCCAAACAGCTCCAATCCCATCCTTTTTTATATAATGTCCTTTCTCCCCATAGAGTTATTTCAATATATATTTTATTAAAAAGCTTAAAAAATGTTTGATTTTCAAGAGACCACTGTAAAATAAAACCAGCATAAGAGATTAAATTCCAACAAGTGCACTTAGCTTGAATTTTTCATTCCACTTTTCTGTTCCCGTCTTCTCTCCAATGTAGTACTAGCATCTTGAATCAATCTATTCCAAATCTTAGAGTATTTAATATATCAAATTATTCATAGAATCAAAAGACACATCCTTATAGACTGTAACTATAGTGATAACTTTTATTTGGCCTGGGAAGCTAAGGTCTGATCAAGTATTTTACATCCTCTTTGTAGAATAATGCTGTTACATTTTTAAATCCACTCTTGTAATTCTGTTAATTTATATTAGAGTGGTTAAGTCGCCAGCAGATTGAACAAACTTTGTAATGGAATACCTGGCAAAGTAGGACGTTGAGTGTAGGATGTCTATAGACATTCTTCCCTTCTATGATTAGTTCCTTCAGGTATCTCGTACATGATGTGCATTTCACATTTTCCTCAATTACCTTGGCAACATCTGAGAATAAAATGTTAAATAAATTCAGAAAAACTGTCACAATGGCTGGAGTGGTCAAACAGGGTGTCCAGCCAAACCATATTTTCAAATTCCCTAAATTTTCCAGAGCCAATTTCCAACTTTTTCAATCACTATATATTACAAACATTATTTTATTAAGCTCGTAACTTAATGTAGTAATATTTATAGACACATACGCTTTCTGAAATTATGTCACTCTATGAAGAGCTTAAAGGATGTTAGTCTAAAGCAATGGCCTATTGGGTAGTGCGATCTAAGGTAGGTGTGAAATGTCTTCTTTTCATTGTAAAATCCATATTGTGTTTGGTCCCTTTTAGTACAGACATTTTGTGAATATCACGTCACACAAACTGCAACAGAAACTATTTCAACCGATTTATTCTCGTAAATATGTACTTTGTAGCAAATCAAAAGTTCTATGTAATCCAAGTGTTGGAAAGTATTGAAAAGAAGAAAAAAGGTAATCCCTGAAATCCTCTAGTAGAACTGCTGCCCTATGGATACAGTACATGGATATGAGGGACATCCTTCGCAAGTTTCTGAGAACTGAACGTATGGGAAACTGGCAACTTCACCTTGAATCAATATTAGAATTGCTTCCTTCCATGGCAGCATCTGAACATAATCTTTATACACAAACTGTTCAGGTGTATGTGCAGCACATGATGAAGCTCCAAGTGAAACATCCACATGTCCATCAGAGATTTTAATAGGGATTCCATGGTGTCAAAAGAAGTGATCGTTTATGTAGATCAAATCATCGAGCAAGTGCAGATGAGAAGCATGAAGAGCACTGGTGGCCTCACAAGAGGGTGTGGTATGACAGAACAACGGCGCCTAACATGGCCATGTCAGCTTGCAATGAAGTCAACAACGCCATACAAGAACTAACTGGAGTCAACTACAACACTGGGGAGCAGAACAAGGATATTACCGATTCAAGACAAGAACATGACTTGAAGGACACATACAGTTCTGGACTATCTCAAAGTAATAAATCCAAGCTTGTGCAGTGTCTTGACTGGGATGTAAATGTTGACAAAGCAAAGATCAGTGGCCAGAACATCTTGGCTAGCATGGATGGACAAAACACTGCTGAGTACACATTCAAGAAAAAGGATAAGTTAATCACCACAAGTATGAAATCATTAGTACAGATTGGTGGTGAAGCAGTGCAGGTTGTGATACTCTACTACTTTTCCAGCGACTAATAGTTTTAGTTGCCACAAAAGCATAAGAAGATGTGCCACCAGTGTTCAAGTATTAGCTGTGCAGTTATCCAGCAACATTGTTTGACACCTCCCTGCTTCTTCAACATTCACAGAAGCCAATAGGAATCACAGGCCAAGTTCAGTATGTACTGTATAGTGGAGCACTTGTTTAACGCATTCCATGGACAAGTGGAACCACATACAAAGACATCTGTAGGATGTACACCAAGTACTTCACATGGAAGTATGTGAAGGCAATTGACGTGTTCGATGGTTATGAGGGCACATCCACCAAGGACATGACACACAAGATACGCAAAGTTGAAAGGACTGAACCAACCGTGACTTTTGATGATCAAATGCTTCTTACAATGAAGAAAGAAGAGTTCTTCGCAAACAATAAAAACATGCACCAGTTCAACATTCTTAGTGCTCACTTGCAGAAAAAAACCTGTCAAACTTATAATTCACAAGGTGATTCTAATCTTCTCATAGTGCAGAAAGCAGTGGAGTCTTCCAACACAAGAAACACTGTTCTAATTGGTGATGGTACAGATCTCCTCATTCTTCTCATCTACCATGCCAACATCGAGTCAAACGACCTTTTCTTCAAACCTGAGCCAAAGAAAAGCACCAAGGCTGTCAAGCAGCATTTAACTCCCAGCGTGTGCCCACACATCCTCTTCATGCATGCAATACTCGGGTGACACTACATCCCGCCTGTATGGCATTGGCAAAAGAGCCACCCACAACCAGTAATGACTTCAGTGAGCAAGCTATAGTGTGTGACATACCATCAGCTTCCACATCAGATGTTTCTTTGGTATGCTTGTGCAATGGGAAACTTGGGGAGGGACTCAATTCACTATGTTATAAACGCTTTTGTGAGAAGTTGGCTACTGGTACCTCTCATGGGACTGCCAATGATTCCATCACCTACCTCTGCAACAGCAAAGTACCATAGTCTCTGTGTGTACTATCAGGTGCAGCAGTGGAAGGAAACCGCAGATGAACTACCATCGGACTGGGGTTGGAAATAGAGTGATGGGGGGCTTATCCCAGTCCAAAATGACTTACCACCGGCTCCACAGGAACTCCTACAGATCAGATGCAGCTGTAAATCAGATCAAAGCAGCCTAAGGTGTACATGTAAAAAGCATGACATTGAGTGCTCTGTTGCATGTAGCAACTGCAAAGGATCAGTGTGTGCAAATTCATTTCAAGCTCAATGGTATGACGATGATGCTGAGCAATCAGAAAACTAAACAATGTGTGTTGCCTAGTTTAGTGTGTTAATATTGTATTACCTTAAAATATAGAACAAGATGAGTTCTTGTTATGCATTGTATTTGTGTTAAACATATTAGTATTATTAAAGGTCACTAGGAAAAATCTATTTACTTATTAATGGCAATTTTTAATGATTTAAATCTTCAATAGGTCTTATGATTTTACTGGTCAGTACATCATCTTCCTATGAAAATATGTGTCTCGTTGCAGTGTCGCTATATATTGAGTTGAACGATTTTGTTAATATTTCCATCACCAGTATTTCTTAGGACTTCTCATATATTATAGAGGACATGTTTATGCATAATAAACAGTTGTTAGATTTTCTGTTGCAATTTGTCTGAGGTTTACCCATAATATTTCACAAAATGCCTGTACTATCTTATATGATTTTATCCATCCTGTAACAAAATGTACTCCATAAAGCTAAAAGAGGTTGAATTTGACAATATATTTTTACTATTGTGTAATATTCACTTTGAAATACAATTCTTCTTGGCATTATTTGCAGATTCACAGGTCTGTGGAGCCTTTGACACCTCTATTTTTCTATTGTACGACTGACTGCAACTCAAGACTCCTTCATGAATGGCTAAAGTAAACCATGAATTAGGTTGGAAGAATAGTTTAGCAAATTCAAACATATTTCCTTACAGCCAACATTGATAGCATTTAACCCTTTCAGTGTGAGGTATTTTGTGAATTTAGTGTTTATATAATATCACATTTTTTATGAATTTAGGGCTCAAAAAAAATCAGGGTTTTTTTTTGTTTGTTTTTTGCAATTTTGAATTTTTTATTATATATTAAACTCAATTAAAAGCGTTTATTTAATATTTTTTAAATTATATATTTCTCCAGATATATATATATATTAAGTATGGCTGGGACCCTCAAATCTGTAAGGATATTTGAGAATTATAGGCCTAAAACATACTAGTGGGAAATACCAATATAATGATAAGAAAAGCCTAACAAACAAACCCTGGGCCATTTATTTATTAATGTAAACAAAGTTAGAAAGCTAAACATTTATGCTTATATTTTCTAAGATTCGTATTTAAAGGTAAAATGAAGATTCGGATCCGATCGATGTGGATTCGACCCATTTCTAACACATTAAATTTGCTTGAATGGCCTCCACCACCCCCTCTGACAGTCGATCCTTTCCGCACCAAGCCATCTTTTTTTAAACAATGAATTTGTTCATTTATACATATTAATAAAGAGACAGAATTCTCAATGAAAAACAAACAACAAATATTACCTATATTGAAAAAAAAATTCTTAGAATAAAGATAATTGCAGTTACCTAACATGATAAAAATTAAGATAGTAGAAACTACAAACAAAATCTTTTTTAGAATGGAGACAAAAATTAACATTCAATCACAAAACTTTATCAATTTTTCCATTTCAAGTTTTAACACTTCAGCCTCTTCCTTTACTTTCTTTACAACCATTTTGCTTTTTGCTTCTAATTTCCTTATTTCAACCTTTGGCCATGAGTGAAGAATGACCCTGAACACGGAACAACTCTTGGATAGTTCAACCCTCTAACCCTCCAAAAGTATGAGTAGTAATGTAATTTTGTATTGCTTGTCAATTTCTAACTTTGTAGCTTATTGGAGTTCTAAAAAAAAATCCTAAATACAATATAAATTCTGTTTTAATGTGCTTTAAATTGATTTAAGCGAGTTCAATGTTAACAATTATATTGAAATCTCCTGTTGGGGACTTCAATCTGAGCCTCTAAAGGCAGAAACACCTTCCTTGCTCAAAATAAGTGTTGGACATGGCCCTCATATAATCCTTTTGAGGCATTAACTAATGTGAGGTATTCTAAACGATAGACATCTCTAATAACATGTTTGCATTAAGTAATTAGCATTGTCTTAAGATGTAAGTCAACAAAAAATAGTATTGATTTTAAAGGACTAAAGCTCAGTGAGGCAAGAGGCCATCGCTCCCATTTTCAGTTTGCATAGGGATAAATTGATGCAAACATCATAGCCAGCCAGCATTTCACTTAATGAGAAGAGGCTTAGTATTTTTCCAGTATTTGATTCAAAATTCAAGTATATTCCAGTATCAAAAATAAAATCGAGTATATTTCCAGTATTGGTAGACAATCTGTAATATTATTACAAATAATTTTAAATACGATCCTATTGAGATCTCAAATTGAAATTTGGCATGCATACAGGAAGTTAAAGTAAATGTAATGGACGGAAAAGTTGAAAAATAACCTTTTTTTGAAATTTTGAAAATATATAGCTCAAAAACTAATAAAAAGAAAACTATTATGTTTAAAACTTTCAACTATCTTAGTACGAATAAATATTACTCCAAATTTCCTCTGAATCCAAGAGGGTCATGTCCAAGAGTAGATAAAATATGGATCACTTGAAATGGAATGGTCCAAAGCTCTCCTTAATAAATTTTACAAACCTGGAAAGCGTTTCCGCCTATACTTTAGTTCCTCATTGGTTTCCTCAATGCATAATGAATTGTAGTTGCGGCGAAGTTTCGTTGGAGATTTTTCCTGTTTTATTTTGGGTGCAATTTCACTTTCAGATTTTGATGATGACATTAGAATTCTTTTTTTTCCTGAAATAAAATATTTTACAATCATTATACACAAGTTAAATAATTATTTTAGTATGATGGAAAAATACTGTCGCTATAGCTGCTAACAATTATGTTTATTTGGCATATACCTTGTCATCCTATTCATCTTAATCTTCCGATCATAGTTTTATCGTCTTATTTCGAAAAATTTTAGTTAATTTAGAAGTTCATGGCAGTCAGTCTTTTGTAGTAGAGCAGTCATCTCCGCCCTCAGGTTGTCTCAACCTTCTGGTGTGGGTAAAACTGGAATTCTTTATGGGAATATTTAATTCACAATAAAAGAAAGCTGAAGCTTTGATTGAATGATGTCAATATATATTTAGGGGAAAGTAATATATATATTACATTGTATTTTATATAGTTGGTTGAGATTTGTTAAGGAAAAATTACTACCTAATTAACAAACATAAATAATCTTCCTAAAATATATCTTAGAAGGGCAGCCTATTCAGTCGCAACCTACCCATCTTGCTTACAAACCTAGAATCAAAGCCTGAGCTAAGTCTACACACATCATCATGACATCTTCACTCCAATCAAAGTGTTAGCATGGAAAGCACATCCTTATGCTTAAACCCGTACTTCCTTCTCCAGGAAGCCAAGATACTCAATGCTAGACGGCTTGCAATTTTATGCAAAATTCTATATAATTGATTATAAGCTTCTCGGCAAGATAAAAATAGACCCATGTGAAAGATAACAATAAAGTTTAAAGTAAACTTACGAAGAAAGTTATTTTGACAACAATTACTTTAGTAATAAATGGTACAGAACCCCACACGGACTTTCTCAATCTACTGTTTAAAAATGGAGATATTTACTCATAGCTTGTAATATATGTGAAACTAAATAGTATACACTAGCAAACCCAAGCATAAATTGCACTATAGTTATGTAAAACATTTTTTGAATCCCGTTTTAAATTTTGTATTTTTATTTTTAAATAATTAATTTTCTCATTTGTATGTTTGGACCAATAAAAATGATTAATATTGGGTCCAAAGGGTCAACACTTCGTATTAAAATTTTGACTTCTGATCGACATCTTCAGGACAGCGCAATGATATTCCTCATTTATAAATTTTGACCAATAAAAAATATAAATATTGACTATTGAGTCTAAAATGGAGATAGATTATTGCTGTACAAACATTTCTCCTAAGAGGTTTAAGGAAAAATAACATACACTTTTTGAGAGACTTATATTTAATTACTCTATGGCATTAGAGAATTATTGCGTTAAAACTTAAGTAGTATATCTTTACAACTAAAGCTCACAAAATTGTATTAATATATTTGCCCATATTTCAGAAACTGATGGTTTTATAAAAATGTATTTTGTATAAAAGTTTTTTATTTTTAATAGTACTACAATTTTGCAATGATAAGTTATTTAGTATCTCAAATAGTTGCGGAGATACGAAAATTTCCGCTTCTGTAAAGTACCCTAAAAGTCATTTTCATGGGAAAATGAAAATAGCCAGTTTATTTATAAGCTTAATCATTGCCTAGATAAGAATTTTAATCAAAATCATTCACCGATTTTGAGAAAATTGATTTTTTCTCTTTTCATTCTTTATAAAACTACTCTTAATTTTAAGTTTTAACAGACACACAGACAGACGGCATTGCAAAGACCATTTTTAAGGGTTCGGGGGTTCATGAGACATCGACATCTATCAACATTTCAGGTTAGATTTTTTTTACGGTCGCAATACTTAACCTTTAGTGTTCGAAAAGTTAAAAAATATATATATTTGCATATAGCTTAAAAGTTATTTGTTTTATAAAAATATGTTTTGAATCAAATATTTGTATTATAAATAGATCTACATATTTGTAATTAAAAGTAATTTCATATCTCAAATAGTTTCGGAGATTTGATAAAACATGAGAATTTACGCATCAGACCAGAGCCCTTAAAGTCATTTTGCCAAAATATTGAGAGTAGCCATTTTGTTTGGAATATTTATAAATTATAAGAAATTAAATGTAATCAAAATCATTAAAGCCAATTTTGAGAAAATTGACTTTTTCTCTTTTTGCCTTTCAGTAAACTACCCTTAATTTAAGGGATGGATATCCAATTTCAAAAAACCCTCGAGGAAACCCTATGGAAAACCCTAGATACCAAGTTTTAGCCCAATTGGTAAAATAGTTTAGTCTCTAGTCGGAGGTACAGACAGACAGACAGAAATCAAAAAATCACTTTTTCGGTTTCAGGGAGTCATCGTAATTCATCGTAATCACGCCAAGAGATAGACTATCTGCCTTCAAGGTTCGAACCGCTCCCACTAGAGTGCACCGCATAGCCAAAGACGGTCCAAAGAGTTTAAGCTGTAAAGAGAGGTTGTTCCACTATAATCTAGAAGGTTCAGGATGTTTGGAGTGTATAGTAGAAGTTGCGGTTGTCACACGTACTCCTCCCCTTTGTGATCCATGATTTTCGCCAGCATGTATCATATTCTCCAATGTTCTCTGGGTTTTGTATATATAGTGCCGGCGGGGCTGCTTGTTGCCACTCTTGGACTTAGCTTGGATGGAGGAATAAGAAGCTAAGGCTTCAGATAGTTAAAATGTAAGAGCAAAATTCTTTTTCGAGTTAATATTACTAAATAATTGTTAAAATATTGTTTTGTTCTTTAAACTTTTCAAAGTTCTGTTTCAGCAATAAACTATTAACTGAGCAATGGGAAATTTATGATGCATGAAGATCTTAGATCGATGTTGAACTTTGGGTCGATTAATATATGGATATTAATACTTGATTTATTTGTATGAGTAGGCTATTGATTAGTTTTGAGGAGATAACTTCTGATCTGATTATGAGACGGATGAAAATATATTATGAGGGCTAATATTGGTATTTTGCTGTCTAAGTTCTCTTTAACGAATTTTGGTTTTGTTGTTTATAAATATAACAAAACCGATTTCATTTATTATTAAAATATTTATTCTTNGCATGATAATATTGTTCTGGATTAGCCTAGATAGTTCCACCTTCTTCCGTAACTTGGGGCGAGCAGCACATCTTCACCATCGAAGTTCTTTGTTCTTTGGTACGCCAATACCCACAATCGACGGTTAGTATTACGATCAACATGTGGCGGGAGGTTGTGTTTAGTCGTGATGTTACGAGTGTTCCTCTTTGACGCTGCTGGCAGTACGGTGGGGTAAGTTTAATCATATTTCCGTCCACTCTTATAGCAACATGCTACATCACTAATTAGAGTTCATTGTGAATTTGTAATTGTGATTTATTATAGAAATCAATTATGCCACTCACACTAAAAGCCAACTTTCGGGCAGGACAACGTCTGTCGGGTCCGCTAGTCTATTTATACAATGGAATACATTTATTTATGAACATATTTTAACAGAGATATAAGATTGCAAATAATCTTAGTGAACCACATATTGCATCAAGATTAATTCAAAAGATGTCTCCATCTATATATTTTAAGGAGATGGACACCATATTATCACAAATTACCTAAATTTAAAACACCATGATACAATCAAATATGCACTAAGTAATAATTTTAAACTAATTTTGGGTGGCCAGTCAAACTCCTAAATAAAATTTCAGCATAATTCCCAGTTTTCTTGGAAAGATTTTTGATTTTCTCGATTTTTTTACGAGTCTGCTCCTTTGAGTGTGAGACTTTAAACATAATGACTCTAAGTGAAAATGTTTTGTTTCAGAACTGTTGAACACACACAGAGTACCTGAGCAAGTATTAATAAGAAATACTTCTACCCCAATGCTTGAGCTAGTAAATTATTGGTGTTTTTACCAAATTCATCACCGTCCAACCTTAGTTATGTTTTAAAACCACTTTAAACTACTTCAAAATAGGTTTTTGCGCAAAAATATCCTTACTATCTCCTATTGGAAGACTTAGCCGCAAGCAACCACAGGGAGAGCGGATGACATGCAGTGGACCTAATTTCACAAGACCTAAAGTTTAGGAGCTATGACTCAGTCTAGGTCTTATAAAGTTTAGGTCTAGTGGCTTTAGGTCCACTGCCTGTTTGAACAGTTGAGGATATTTTTAAGTAATCTATGAAAAATTAATTTTAGGTCCAGTCTAGTAAAATTAGGAGCTATAAAATTAGGTGTAGTTAAGTTATGTCTTATGGGATTTAGGTCTTGAACTGTTAGGTCTTGTGCCGTTAGGTCTTGTGCCGTTAGGTCTTGTGCCGTTAGGTCTTGTGCCGTTAGGTCTTGTGCCGTTAGGTCTTATAAAGCTAGGTGTAGTAAATTATAACTTCCATCTCATTATAAATATACGGTCCCATCATGACCATCAAATAAACAACACCTCCTACCCCCTAGATTTTAGAACCTATGACCTTGCCATGAGGGCTATAGGACCTGGGGTTGAGCGTGCATGTCAGGACCTGCATAGGTTGCGTACAGGGGGTTAGGAAGCAATTTTGATTTTCCACATCCTGCTATAAGGTTATATATAACTTTAATTCTATTTTAATTCCATGCCACTATCTCTAAATCTCATGAGGGTTTAAGGATGGAGTGTTATGGAGACAGGGGTTAGAGGGGAGGTTATGGAGACAGGGGTTAGAGGGGAGGTTATGGAGACAGGGGTTAGAGGGGAAGAGGCTGGAAAGCCTGTCGAGACCTGCACAGCTTGGGAGAGAGTAATTCACTGTTATAGACTCTGAGAGCTAGGGTTTCAGGGAAGGGGGTAAGATATAGAGGTTGGTGTGGAGGATGTAACCGGAATATGATAGGTGCATCAGCATTCGCCTGGAGAGAGAATTGAGATACCTATACACCTTTAAAGTGTTGGCTATGGTTGGTGAGAGGGTAAAGGGGGTTTAAGAAGTTGGTTATGGGAAAGGAGTGGAGAAAGGGTAGGGGTAGGAGGATGTAAGCGAAGGGTAAAGGAGGGAATTCACTGTTATAGGGTCTGGCTGTAGGTTGTGAGAGAGGGAGTCAGGTTTAGGAGTTATCGATATGGGCTCGAGTTTCTAGGAGCAACAGGGTGCCGGGAATTTACAGCTATGAGTTTGAGTTGTTGGGAGTACTGGGGTGTCGTGTACGAGGGTAAGTTACCGGTATGGGGACGTCGGGACATCATGTTCAGGGCAGGTTCAGGGCAAAACCAGTCAAAGATAACGTTAATAGTATCAAAATGGGAATTATGCCGCAAAAACTGGTGTGTCAGGGAGAGAAAGGTAAGTTAAAGGGATGAAATTCCATAACCTTACAAGGAAATCAGGGTAATTTATCGCTATGGGGTCAGGGTGTTGACAATGTGGTGTAGAGGAGGCATTTGGAATAGGTCAAGTGCATCGGCATTCACTTGTAGAGAGAATATAATTTTATTGCTGGGCTTGGGGAATTCATCATGAGGTCAAGTTAATGGGCTTAGGAGTCTGGCTCCACCAGTGATCTCTACACTATACTGGATGGACATAAATCCACACCTTGAAATGGACCAAATCATGACGCTAAGTTTGTCATCTGCTTACTAGCGAGGGGACAAATTTAAGTGTTATACCACACCTGACTGAAGACACATTTACATTAAAGGATATACAATTATTCATTTTTAAAGGTATTATTGTACAAATAAGAATAAAATATTTTATATATTAAAATAAGTAGCTAAAACCCATGTTTTTTACATTCTGCCAAGACTACAATATATTTAAAATTTGTTATTGGCTTATATAATGATTTTAGTAACAATATTATATTTAAAGTTCAATATCTAAAATGAAAAAGGGTAGCTTCAAACTTAATTACATTCATTTGAATGACAAATTTTGTGTAGTAGTTTTACATTCAAATTATCATTTAGGTTAAAGGCTTGTATGAAGTATTACTATATTATAATTAAATTGGCTATTAGCTTATATAGCCTATTGCTTTCAGAAGCCATATTATATTTAATTGACAAACTTTGTGTATAAGTCTTACATTCAAACGATCATTTAGCTTAGAGGCTTGTAGGAAGTATTACTTTTTTAGCCTAAATTGACTTATAAATAAGTCATGAGTGCAACTTAGTTATGCTCTTCAAACCTTTTATTAACCCATTTATTTCATTTAACTAATCATACATTGATATATCTCATATATTCATAAAAATTAGTGAATGATGTTGAAATACCGCATTGCCTTGTATGTGCGCAAGAGAGAAAAATATATCCAAAAGTTTTCTTCTCTCTTACACAATGTTGTGCAGATGACAGCTTGAAAAATTTTGCCGCAGATGTCCATCCGGTTATATTATAGAGATTAATGGGCTTCACCTCTGCTTATACGGTATAGGAATGGCCATCTTTGATTTTGGTGGCGGCCATCTCTGATTTCTACATACCGTTGTAAGGTATTTTGGAGGCCTTTATGAATTTTCCAAAGTGATTAATTAGAGTAATTAATATATTAGGCCCTAATTAAAACATACTTTGGCTTTCAATAAAATAAAAAACCTCACATTCTATAAATAGTGTGTGTATATCTATCTATATATATATATATGCTACCTATTTATGTGATTGATGTAGCTCTCGAGACTTTCGACAGTTCAAATATAATATATATGTGTTTTAATAAGAATTACTCATTAATTAACTCAACAAATAAGTGAAGTTTGCTAATGTCATATGTCATAAGATTAATCTGATAAAATACAAGCATCTGATTATGAGATTTCCATTGCTCCCTCAATAACTGCAATGTAGCCCGCATTGGTAATCGAATTATTCGGACAATAGACTGAATTGTTGGTAATGGGGAGATAAGGTTCAAATTCCAATCAAGTGTACTGAGCTGAGGGTGAGTTGAAATAAATGGTTTCTGATTCTTCCTCCCCACACCATTATGTAAATATATGGATACCCCGAGCATGCTAGTAAATACGTGATACGGGTGACATGAAAATATGGGCCACGATTATTGCACAGTAAAATTTTCTTTTTTAGTTCAATAATATTATGTCCCTATAGTAAATTTTTAATATTTTCTTATTTTAAATACGATGAAATACGTGAAGTGAAAGAAAGAGTAGACAAATAAGTGGGAAAACACTCCTAGTATACTTGAACAGGACAGACAAATATTAACTTCCTAAATAAAAGCTGAGCATATCAGTCTAAATTATTAGCAGTGAGGCAATCCTGCCAGTCAGAGATTTTCCTCTTACTTCTCGTTAGAACTATCCGCATTTAATTTCACTATTTTAAAATAACATAAAAGAAGAATTTGGTGGAAATGTTCCCACATTTGCTTGAAAAGAGAGTGATAAATTATCTAGGAAAAATACCCCGGTACGCTCAGCCGAGATTCTAATCCTAACTTCCTTGTCAGTGGCCAACTAGTTTAGTTGAGCTTGGCATTATTCCCCATTCCAAGTGTTGTGGCCATTTTGATTAAAGCACTTTATCTCGAAAGTTATGTTTTATATCTCAATGTTCAACTCAAACCATTCATAAACATTGAAACAACTATCATAATCCAAAACGATTAGCAAATAAAAGATAAATGGGAGGCACCCTTTCTTACTTGACGAGCGCAATGCAGGATTTGAGCTCTGACCTCCCATTTCTCAGAAAACAAGACAAGACAAGACTGGCACCTTTGTCTGTGTTCCTATCAGTGTGTTAAAAAGAATGTTGTTTTAGGACTTATGCAGGCATGCTATATAAAGTTAGGTTTTGTGAATCTAGGTCTTGTGCTTGTTGGCTTGTGGGGTTAGATCTTATAAAGTTAGGAGCTATAAAATCAGGTGTAATAAAGTTAGGTCTTATAAAGTTAGGTGTTATGAAGTCAATAAATTTAGTTTAGGCGTTGTGACTTTAGGTCTTATAATTTTAGGTCCACTGCCGCATGTCCGGGAGAACCCCTTACTTACCATAAAAAATTGCTACAGCCATGAAATTATTCTAGGTTGTTATCACATTTCTTAAGGATCTGGATTTGAAAGTGATTTGTGCTCGGCCATGAGTATAAAGTAGACAAGTTCAAGAATAGTATGTATACAAATGTGCTACAACCAGTGGCAGCAGAACTTTATTTGTGAACAGAAGTGAGGGTAGTTATCAAAAAAACCTTATATTATTTTTAAAACACTCCTTCCCCCAACAATAAAATACAGGGTGCGGAGACTATATCCTGGAAAATGTCTAAAAATTGGAACCCTTAGAACCTATTCGAAGTGCTCCTCTACGGTAATAGACTCCTCTCCTAGAGTGGTTTTCCACCAGATACTTTCTGAAAATTTGATTCCTCAAGAAGCTATAGAATTTGGAGTTGTCTTCCATCGAGCAATTTTTTGAAATATAAATGTTCCTAGAAGCTATTTGGAGTGATCTCCACCTGAAAAAATTTTGAATATTAAATGTAGGCCTACCTAGAAAAATCCTTTCCCCAATTTTTTTTTAATTAGGTGACTATAGTGTGATGTTTATGGTAACTTAATATAAAATTGAGTCTAAGAAAATTCATATACGCAGCTTATTTTGGCCAAACCTTTAAATAAAGGCTATTAACATTTTTAAATTCCCTACAGATGAGAAAATTAAAGCAATTTTCCTGAAGCTAGAAATTCAATAATAATTCCTGGTTTTCCCAACTTTCCTGATGAGTGCCCCCATGATTTAAGATTGATGGGGAAATACATCTCCTGTCGCTTCACAACCCTTGTTTAAGGGGTAATAAGACATGTTTGTATCAGTGTGCTTAATTCTTCAGTTCCCTTTCTCATATGTTTTAAGCTTTCAGTTAAATGTTCCCAATTGACTAATAATAAAATATTTTTACTAGCTTTAACAAAATTCTGTGTTTTCCCATTTTTTCCCAGGGTTAAAAAAATTCTATTTAAAAAAAAACTTGTTTTATTGGATTTTAAAGGGGGTTTTCAGGAAACTCTTTAAACTTTGACTTCCACATATTTGTTGTGTCTAAATTGATCATTCATCAGTGAAACCTCAGGTACATTTGTGCAAAGAGTTAAGTGTAAATTAAAAAGTATATTTAATAAGCTTTAAAGGCATTGAAAATTGTTAGCACTTCATTTGTTTAAGCAATAATTTTTACAATATATATTTTTAATAAAAAATGACAAAATAATTTTTTTCGGTCATCATTAATTTTTTTTCCCATTCATTATTAAATCATTTTATAACAAACTTTCCTTTCATATTTTTATAAGATTTTATAGAACTACTAAAAGATTTCATAAATTTTATAAATACATAAGAGTCAAAACCAATTTGGCCTATTTCATATTTTTGATGCCTGTAAATGTATGGAAATTTTCATCCTCTTTAAAAATTTGTCTTTGTTATCTAACTTTCTTGTTGGCTTCTATATAAACTTCCTCAGTTACAACTCTACTGCACAATCTGAGGCAAGAACACAATTCCTCTCTACGCTGTGATCTTTCCTTGGTGTAGGCCTATAATTCATTCACGATAGGTCTTTACCTGGATGACAGTTCAAAAATCATATGTTTAGGTTTTAGGTTACCAA
>CABFWB010001895.1:102529-133735 GCA_902151455.1 Timema bartmani | reverse complement strand
AATATCTCCCTGGCCGTGCGTTGTCTACTCGTAAAAACTCTGACAAGTGATGAAACGTAATCTTGCATGACGGTAAGAACAAGGTCGCGGTGCGATGCGCTTCTGTTCCCATTTAGTATCGTTTGGTCCGTTATTGAATCAGGAATGATAAGTGGGTTGCGGGGCTTGGAGGGGGAGAGGGAGAAGATTGTAACCATCTCTCGTCACAAATTAATTACAACCAACAGAAAATGTTGATAACATGGTTATAGTAAAATTAACGATATATTATCCTCTCTTGATTTTATCTGGCCTCATATTACCACCCATCCGAGCTTTCCACCGTTTTCCACACTAACGGTATTGAGATACCCAGACCAGGGGCTATTGTCACCTTAGCCCGCATGCACACCTGTACGGGTTTGTTTGTATTAACTAAAGCCAGTGTTCTCTATCGGTCGTAGTTAGTACCTGCGTGGCAGTGGAGTCTTGGGAGTTGTACACATGGAGGAGCAATGGTGTGCATTAAGACAAAGTTCTGGGATCCAAACCTTTCCCCGAACATTAACAAATTTTGACCATTAAATCAAAAAGTCAAAGCTTTATATTAAAATCAAAGTGCTGCCGGATTTTTACGTTCAGAAAATAAACGTCAAGTAGTAAAATCCGTCATATTTTGCAGGTCTCTGGTTCGAATCGAGTCCTTCCAGAGTCTTAGTATTCGAGGGGGAGACTTGGAGCTAAATGAGTGCAGCTTCATTCACAATCAGCACCACTTACATTGGGTGTCTGAAGGGTCAACTTCTACGTTGTTTATCAAGGTCACTCATAGAGCGCCGTGTTATAGCTAGCATAGGCAATATTACCTACCTGACTGTATAACTTATAGCATATCCAACAAACTGGTGGGAGTAGTCATCACACACTGATAAAACGCCGTGCAGTAGCCAGCAAGCAATAACACTTACGTAACTGTATCCCTTATAGCATAGCCTACAATACACAGGGGCAGTCAATATCTTATAAAATAAATCGCACCGTTTTAAAACAAGGCTAGTCAATAAATACTACCTATATAGCTGTGTATCTTACAACAAAATTTAAAATAAACAGGGGCAGTCAATAAACACTTATAGCGCCTTCAATCGCGTCTTCAAGCTATGGGAAAAGGAAATGTGAGTAAAGGTAACCAAATATAATGTTTTACAGCTTTTAAATAAAAACAAATTTAGTCAAAATATTATTATTATTATTATTATTATTATTATTATTATTATTATTATTATTATTATTATTATTAGCACCGCGTCTTACTACCCGTTCGGGTTGTACGCACTTACGCTAATGTGTAATGGTAGGGTGATTGTGAGATGAAATGGAGGACCTACAGTTTAACGTGGGATCCGAACCACGGTGGAGGCCTGGCATTCCTCACATTCACAAGTTGTGATTAATACACGTCTTGTCAGAGGTGAAGGAAGGGTTTGGCAATCAGATAAATCTGTGCCGGGACCGAGGATTGAACCCCGGACCCTCAGCACAGAAGTCTGACACCTTACCCCTAGACCACCAGGTCACCCTTTAGTCAAAATAAATAAAATATTAAAATATTGCTTCAATAGAAAAGTTTAGTTTAATTTGCAGCATTTTGATATTTCAGTTTGATGAGAGTAGTGGCATTTTTACAGACCCTTTTTAAATGAAGATAAATATCAAAATAGTATTCCACTATGCTCATGACAGATATAAATGTTGTATGAAGTTTAACTAAATGTATCTATTTATTAAAGCATTATTGTATATATGTTGGCCAAAAAGTATTTTTAAATAAAAAATAAGAGGTGATTGAATACAGAAAATAAAGCCCATTAACTAATACTGCACTGCAATAACACTGCACAATATATCAGAGTCCCAAAAATATCTCGCAAGTCAAAACATATTTTATTTAACTCCACTAACAGGTGTAGTGTAACTTTGCCACTGTCAAATGTTTCTAATTTTGTTGATATTCTCCGGAATCCCCGCCCCAGGGCAGACAACATAACAACACAAAGAAAACAGAGTCGATATCTCAGAGACACGGCTTACAAGTTCCACTCAACACGATCAAAAATATCCTCGCGACAGCGCCAAGGAGAGGGGAATGGAGGGGTAAATCTATCTTCTACTCGCTGGTAAAACATTAAGTTTTCTTCTGACGAGGGGGGGGGGNNNGGTGAATATACACTTTTCGAAAATATTGGCAACAATTTCCATTCCCAGCAATAAAGTTTTTTTTTTCTTATTTACCGTAGAGATATTACCGGATAATATTGTAATTGAAGAGATAATGTGGCTTACAATAAAACATGATATAATGTACACTAAGATTCTGGTGAAAATGGAGATTTTAGAAAATACAAACATTTTGTCGGTCAACATTGATAACATTTTATTTTGTTATTTTATGTCTATCAAACTTGGGATCATATGTCTTGTAACGTTTTTGACTGTCACGTAAGGTTCTTCCTATCATAACGGTTCTATATCTATGATTCATGACTAAAGTGGTTCATAGACAAGAAATATATCCTGGTTCAGGTTGGTTGAGTTGAAGAACTGCATCCTAGACTGGTTATGGAGATAAGTTCGGTGACAGTTTTATGAGTTGCCAGTCACCGTACTACTTTTAACAGTTTAGTCAAATAATTATTTAGTACATTAAAATATGTTAAAGTACTTACTATTAAGCAAGTATTTTTTATTGTAAATACATTAATTTAATTAATGTATATTGTAGTTAATGGAGATGTGCCCTTGATATTTAATTGTTAAATTAACAGTTAAATAAATTATCTAACTGTCGATGGTTGAAATAAAAGTGTCTGACTAAGAAACAGCACAGTAAGAAGGTAAAAATAATTTCAAAATCCCCGTTTCACGATGATGATACTAATAAAATATGAACGAACAAAGTGATGTTTTATTAAATAGATTTAAATGTTCTACAGTAAGTTCTATTAAAAAAAAACTCAGACTTCCAAACATTTGTATCAAGTTCAAATTACTATATATATATAATTAAATATTTAGTGAGTTATTAATTAAGATAAATGGTGCGATGCAATCATACAAACCTCCTTATAAAGTGTAATATAGCTTGGAACAGCAAATATTAGGTTTAAAGTAAACTACCCTTAATTTAAAATCTAGAGTTAGTCACAATTTCCCCCGATAGGTCTGAATGAAATCTATCAAATCATTTCGACATTAGCCTAGGGATGGACAAACGGACTGACAGACAGACATACACGAGTAAAGACAGACAGACTGACATACAGACACGAGTAAAGACAGACAGACGGACATAGAGATGAATGCTGGCGTTTTTCTAAAACTCAGAAACTCTTTATTTTCCCTGTAGTTGGAGAGTTAAGTCCTTGATAACCAGTGGCGATAGTAAAACATCAAGGTCCTCACCATAAATAATAAACATAAGAGTAATATTAAGTTGGGCTAAGAACTTTCCCATTAAAATCATACCAGGATAATTACGAATTAAGCTTTCCCTCTTCCCCAATGCTGAGGTTCTTCCTCTCCGACTGTAACCCCCTCTACCAGGACCCCCAAGTATATAACTCTATCTACATTTATTTCAAACATTGGGTAATGCCCTCATTTTCCACGCTCACTAATCCCGCAAACTTTAGGAACGGTCAATGGGAGCCGTGGGTTCTAATCCCGGTGAGGAGGTTGAAAGGAGGGGAGTAACGTTAAAACGACAGGACAAGTAAAACTAGATCCAGGCATTGCTGCGGGGGGAGGAGGAGTGAAGGGGTGAGGCGTCTTACCACCCATCCGGCTAGTACGCATTATAATTACAGTAATGTGGAGGAAGAGATGGTAAAAACAATCTCAGAACACCTCGGTTGGGATTAGAACTCTAACCTTCTCGGATCAAACATTCCTGCCTGCCTACTTGCTATTTCCTGGTTTGTAGTATATTTTAAAATTGCTAGGATAGAATCATTAGAAACTTACATTTTTTCGGGGGAGGTTCCTTTTCCTTGGTTTGTTGAGCACCCACCCCGTTTCCTACTTTTAAACATCTTCCGGAGCCACTGTTCACATACAGTTTCTATAATTAGAATTTTTTTAAAATTTGTTACCCATAGATGATGTTGCTTGGATTTTTATTATCATCTTCAAATATGAAATTTGAATAAAATTGTTAAAACCACTTTTAGAAATTGTTATTTTTTTAAAAAAAATCAATCGTTTGTTTGCTATCCTCGAGGTGCGATCACATCACATCTAATATCAGCAGGTTTGAACCAAATCCAGCAAACATGTTTGTGTGTAGTCCCAGGTGCAGAAGAACACAATTGTCAATCCCACTTCTTTTTTTAAAGACTGGGGTCAAATGAGACCTTTAGACCCATCATAGTCTGGAGGTCGAAAACTTTCAACGTTATTATACTTTCTCCATACGAGCAAATGAAGATCTGTCGCTTAGGTTGTTGATGCGCGGGGAGAGGGTGACAAATATTGTTTATTTTTGGTAAACACAGCCGGTAAACACAGCCGGCGACTTTATTTCTCCCCGACATAATTACAAGTTAATCTTCATTATCCGCCACGGAACACAATAAGAACACAACCTGCGTCAAGTTTTGATCGTAGTGTCTTTCAAAGACAATGTCATTAGCTCCGTCGGCAAGTCATCTGACAAAGACAGGGGGGTGCGTTCTATTTCAAAGAAAACAAATGTCTCAAAGTAAGAAGATTTGGGATCCAGCAATTTACTAATAGACATATGTATTTAAATTAAAGATTATTTTTGTGAGTAAATACAATTAGCAACATTTATTGATGAGGGACTGTGTGTATTTAGCAATATTGAAACAAGTAATTATTGTATCGATATTAATTAGTGTATTCCTTAATTAAATGTAAATAGCTCTTCATTGACTTTGATTTGGTGCATATGTTTTATAACGTATTGAAAGCGATATTATTCGACACACACCTGTGGACAAATAGATAAGGGCATCAGTATCGCCTTTCTGGTGACGAGTATGTTGGGGGTTTGAGTCCTGGGTGCGCTGGGTTCATAAGCTATTTCCCACTCTCCTTTCAAGCAGATTATACTACATTTCCTCTGAATTCTAACCTCGTCCTCCCTCCCCACCAGTACAAATATACAAATATCCTGGATGGGTAGTAAGAGGCACGACACTGGACGTAACAAAGTACATCGACTGAGGATTGTGAATGCAAACTGTTCTACCTGTAGTTCTGAAGTAGAGTCAGTCCGTATCAACCACAACTTCACTTCTCAAGGACAATTGACGACCAGCAACATCCAGTCCATGTTCGATAAAATACACGACTTACAAACTTCAAGTCAACTCAAGGTGTGAGAAGGTCGAGCACTTGGAACTCGGCACTCAAGTGTTGAGGTGTACGGCGTCAGTCTCGCGCACAGCCAGACAAACACGACCCACTTCGGTGGTCACGTAGTCTAAGGCGGCACTATCACAAAACACGTCAATTGACATCACAAATTTATAGAACCTTTTATTAAGGTGGATGGATATCGAGCTATCATGCACTTCACCTTTAACCACCCCTCTGCCCCTCGCGCACGCTCTATAAGCGCAATCAAATGAATAAATCATTGAGCACAATTTAACGGGGGGTGGGGGTTGTTTTAGTTTACAACTGTTTTACATGAGACGGGGCATAAACCCCGGACCAGCTCGACGCTCCGAAAGTGCTCTTTTTATGAGGGGCAGTATTTACACCACTCGGCAATTTACATAACAAGATTACTACTCGTTACCGTGAGTTAAGGTGAGATTGACGGTAACGTGAGTTGACCAGAATACCGTAAATAATATATTGCTCGTGTAAAGGCTCTCGACAGTTCTTGTTTCTGTGACGGACATTCCGGACTTTAAATCTTGTGTCAGTCTGACAAATAAATAATACGAAATATAAAAATATTAATTTGTGTTTGAATTCACTTTTCCCCACTCACAACAAAACATTATATAATTTATAAAACTAAATAAATTCAACTTTATGTAAAAGGTCACAGTAGTATTATCTTGTTAAAAAACACACTCTGGCTGTTAATTTGCGATATTTTCTACCTGGAACAGTGCAGGAGTGGAAACATTTGAAACATGAACATGAAACTGTTCGTTACGTAGAACTGGTTTGCTATAAATTATTACGGTCGTGTGTACAGGGATACCAACCTACGGACATACCTCACGGACAAGGATGCAGGGACCAGGGACGTTAAACAACAGGACCAGAAAACCATCCACCATCTTTTAAGAGAAGAAAATATGACGGAAAGAACTCAACTAGATCTAGACTTTATTGGTCGAATTTAAATTTTAAAATAGAGTTAATATATTATGTTAAATTGTTCCATTTGAGCGGCTCATAACACAGTCAATAATTCACAGTAATTTAAATAAATACCGACGAGAATCAAACTCTGAGTTTTGTACTTATCAAGCTAAAGCTCTACCAGGTTCGTCACGGTCACGGCACAGTGGTAGAGTCTTGGTGTGCTAACATAAAGATTCCGGGTTCGTTTCCCAAGGTTAGGTATGCATTTTTTTAAACATACATTTACATAAATATTTGTAAACGAAGTATCCGTTTCTACCACTAATATCGATGAATTGCACCCGCATTATAGTGGGGAGGAAATGTAAAAACTACGCTGGTAAACTTGACCGGGATTCAAACTATGACCTCTTCAACGGCGATATTGTACTATTTGAATCTAGCTCCACTAACAATGTTTGTTCTGCTGTATTTCATAGTTTTACTGCCAGGCCGATTTGTCAAATTGTTCCGCCACTTCCAAGTTTTATCGAGGTCCGTGTTCGGGGGATCGTCTTCATATTAACTGTTGAAACTACCGGCACAAGGCATCAGTCTCGTCTTTCCCGACTAGTTTTCTGGTGACGAGGCTCGAATATCGTTCGGGTGCTCTCATTTCTCTCAAAATGGTTTCTCCCGTGAGAATGCGGGTACATCTAATTCTCATTTCGTTAGAGTCTAGTTAGGGAGTCAGTGGCCCGCGCTCCCCAGTGTGCAGACCCTGGTCACGTGTTCACAGATATGATGTTCCAGATGCATGGCGGGTTCATTCAGTCTGGGTAGTTCTGGTAGTAAACGAATAAAAGGAACTGTTTCTTGATGCAGTACACCGGTCGTAAAAGAACCTCTGAATTGTTTTATGGGGGGGATTCCCCCAGTTTTACCAATTGTCTGAATATATGAGTCGGGGGATATCTATCTTGCGGCATGCGATGTTACCGCACGTCATTCTTGGGTTCTTGTTAGAGTAAATACCTCCCGTTGACCTTGGAGAACCACAATATAGTCCAGTTACGATAACTTTACATCCCTCGGTCTGGCGCTGCGGTGGTGAGCTGTGGACTTGACTGGTTCTCAACTTACCCTCTTCTTTCCATCTTGGTTCACATTCTGTCCACATGAAATGTTAACTTATCCCACAATCTTGAAGAGAGCTGAATATTAACGCTTGCCACTCCAAAGCATCCAACTATTTAATAAATACTTCACAGCTTCTCAAATAAGTTTAGTAATATAAAAATGAAACACGTATTAAAATTGGAAAACTAACTTGATTGAAAATTGGGCAAGACGTGAGACAACAAAGATAAAAATCAACAACTGAAAACAGGTTTATTTTCTACAACTTAGATTTTGTGAGCAACATTTCTCGATACAAGGGTGTCCCATATTGGTGCTATGTTTAGTGACACTTACCTTAGTTTGTTCCACTATGGTGCAGGTTTAAATAATACAGGACCATGGTGTAATTGGTCAAGGTAATCTTGTTAACTTACAGGTTCAATGGAGTGTACACACATTTGGACAGTCTTAGACAAATATTAAAGCTATCACAGCTCAGCTGTAACCTTGATTCCAAACACAACTTAAAGAATAGTGTGGTTTTTATTTTTATCAATATTTCAGACTAATTCACCATTTTGCTGTCATGGAATAAAATAATGTATAATATGTTGTTATTTAAACTTAATCAGGATCCCCCACGGCTTGGTCATAGAACGGCCCAGATCTTGACGTCACAAACAAATGACATGCAATCTTGTCACAGGAAGTGCGCCAAGGGAAAAGGCGACGTCAGCGATTTCTGTCGGCGAGAATATCAACTTGCACTGTGAGGCAGGGGTTTACAGTGCCTCACATAGTTGATTCATTAGGTCCATCGTCACAGTTTCAAGCTACACGCGTTGAGGGAGGAAAATACAGTTTGGTAATATGTATTTTACAGATTTTATAAAATAGTGCTTGACAGCATGCCGTCATCTCCTACCTCTATCAGGATCAGTTCCACAAAATGGTGAGGCCTCCAATACACACATGTAAGTGTGTGAAAGAAGAGTTCAGTTTGGAGAGCTGAAGAGTGAGGCTTGTATTGGGACTGGAGGCTACTAGTACGCAGTTCTCCCACCAGGCCTCATCACAGTAGCGCTCGCACATTTAAACGGGGGGCGGCGTCAGACCTGCACTAATGATGTTAGTGCCGTATTGACGGAGGCTTCACACCACTTCACTTCAACTGCCCCGTGAGGAAACAGGGCTTATACTACACGCCAGACTCTGGGCTCAGGGACGGACATCTAGTGTCGAGCAAGATGTTGTCTTTCTTCCTCCCTCTCATACACACACTATTATCCTTCTCTCTTTGTCCTTCTGCTAAGTGGTTCGATTCCCATGTCCAAGTTTCATCTTTATATTTAAACGAATATTTGTGAAAGGGAATCAACCGTGACGAGTGTTAATTTCAATGTGAACCGTTTCGGTGGTCGTGTGGTCTAAGGTGTAACTCTCGTAACAGACTGAACTGCCAATGACGAGGAGATCCTTCACAAGTGTGGGTATCCCGGATGGGTAGTAAGACGTGGTGTAAGAAACACATTTATTTGCCAACTCCAAACTACATGTTCTGAGTAGGGCTTGCTAACCAGAAGCCAGTTGTTAGCTCAGTAATAGACCACAAAAAGAAGGCGATAAGGCCAGTCGTTCAAAACACAGGTGCGCTGAGACGCGTTAAAGACGTACACAAATAATACAGTTACTTAACAAGTAGTTTATTATTTATAAATATAGTTTGCTCTAAGATGTTCCCATAGGATTCAAAACATTATATTTTAGGTTTAATATGTTTGTTTGAATCCATGGAAAGTTGAAATAGTACCATTTTCATGGACGTGTGGATGTTTCATGTGAAATGTCTCATTTCTGAGGCCCACGCGATTAGTTGAAAACAAAGATTTAAACTTCCTCAAAGAGATAAAGTAATTTTTAACAAGGTCACCACAGAACATTCTGAGATAGTGGAGGATTCACAACTGACACTATCGTAAGAAATACAGCAGTGTGAGGATATCTCCCTTCATGTAGGTGGCGCCCTTATGTGCTCCCGGATGAAAACTCAATCCGGGAAACTGTAGTCTCGACAAAAACTTCTCTCACCTGTTACTGTGACTGTTGTGTGGCCCAGCCGCATACTACCCGACTGTCACTAATGTACTTTTGTTACGGTTCAATGTCACACACGTGACATTCCCGGCCGTGGAGTGATTGTATCGTCCGACAGTTAACACGAGTGCAAGGACCTCCAACCTATGCACAGTCACGTCACAGAGGTCGTTACGTGCGGGCCCATTTGACAACTAGCTTCTCCGATAATCCCGTGCCCATATGGGCGCAAACATGGGGCAGTGGTCCCCATAGCAAACAAGACACTTCCCTCGGGGACACCAGGTGTTCCTCTCCCCACCCCGCGTCTCACCACTTGTTCGGGTAGTACCATAGTGTGTTAGTGACGAGGAAGCTCGAATTTATAAGAAGTGTACCCAAATTTGCGTGGAGGAGAGTGGACAATCCTTAAGTAAAAAAACCCTTCAATTATGCCCGACCGGTATCCGAACCCTGATCCTTGCAGTCCATACTATTGCAGAGTGACGCCTTAGACCTCCAAATAAACAAATATAGCGCCCCTAGTGATTAATTTAGTGAAAAAGTTCTTATTGAAGGGAAATTATCGACCGGCTACCCTGAGTGATTTTAATACACAAAGCTGTAAGGGTTGGGACACTGGTTGTATTCGACCAAAAAATGGGGGAGGGGGGAGTTTTACTCCTGCAATACTATCATCTCTTTCGATTATAAAGTTATATCTTACCTTATTTTTACTCGGGGCACTTGACGTTCACTTCTCAACCTGACCGATTAATTGTTTATAAATGTGTCAGAAGTGGGAAACCATTTATTTAAAACCACCCTGAGCTAACCCAGCCAGGTATTCTAGCCCCAAACTCCTAGACAAGGCCAAACCAGACTAGATGAGCTTTACATTCAGTCTGCATGTCCATCAGTGTGGCCAGAAAAGACTTAAAAACCAACTTAATTTTTAGAACCGTTATGGTGCTGGATTATGTATACCCAATAAAAGATTCTTTCTCACGACAAAGATAATTTGTTTCCTTCATAGCTCCATCGGTTCCTCCTCCGCTCCGGGCAGTTGACTGCATCTTTGCACCCCTTGTTTTAATAACAGACTTGGGTGCTAGCTACTCTCTGGCTTAAAAAACCGTGTAGGCCTCTTTAAATGAATGGAATGAAACACTAAACCAGATTTAAATTACAATAATTACGATGATGAGAGGATCAGAATCAACACGCGCCACCAGCAGGTGTAGTTCCTGTAGGCTGGTTTATAGGTGATAGGGAGGTCGGGATTCCAATCCCGGTTGGAGGTACTGGATATTTTAATAAACTGTTCCCCACTATTCTTACTTGCTAATGAAAGTACATTTCCTCTAAATTCTACCTTACTCACCCCTAATACATTAGCATAATTAATATATAGTCTTGTAACCTGGACGCAGTGAAATAAAACATCGCTAAGCAACGTTTAAACGTACTTAATTATGTTAACCTGGTCCAGTAGGTCCAAGGTGCAAGTTTGGAGCAGCTACCTAGGTATGGGACGTGGTGCAAGTTTGGAGCAGCTACCTAGGTATGGGACGTGGTGCAAGTTTGGAGCAGCTACCTAGGTATGGGACGTGGTGCAAGTTTGGAGCAGCTACCTAGGTATGGGACGTGGTGCAAGTTTGGAGCAGCTACCTAGGTATGGGACGTGGTGCAAGTTTGGAGCAGCTACCTAGGTATGGGACGTGGTGCAAGTTTGGAGCAGCTACCTAGGTATGGGACGTGGTGCAAGTTTGGAGCAGCTACCTAGGTATGGGACGTGGTGCAAGTTTGGAGCAGCTACCTAGGTATGGGACGTGGTGCAAGTTTGGAGCAGCTACCTAGGTATGGGACGTGGTGCAAGTTTGGAGCAGCTACCTAGGTATGGGACGTGGTGCTAGGCCGTTCATTGAAAGTAATGAAAACTAAAATGTTGGACGCTACAACAGAGAAGTCCGTAACACAATTTCAAATATTATTTTTTATCGGTTTTTTTCCCTCCCCGTTCACCCGCCTGGCAACTCACCCCCTCTTCCTCATACCCCACGTCGGTTTACTAACGAGGGATGACACTCCGTATCTCACCCTTAACAACCCTTAAATAACTCGCGCCGCCCAACATCACATTTCGCATCAGCAACTTTTTTAAACACACACACACACATACACACATACACGGAAACTTCCATGAACCAGATAAAAGTATAAAATGAGCACCAGTTGCGCGAATATTAAAACTCTATGTTGGTGCAAGTTGAGCTCTCGCAAAAATTAGACGAGATTAATCCACGTATGCATTTCAATTTTGAACTGCGTTTAGTATTTTGTTAGTAAGTACAGAGTTCTTAGTATGTCTTCCATTTAAAATATAATATTTCAGCAGGAAAAACAACTACAAAAATTCTACAAACTTTCTATTCATATTTCACAAATATCGTCAAGTTTTAAAAATTACTTGGACCGCTCTTTTGCTCACTTCACTTTTACATTTGAGAATTAACTTTTATTTATTTAATTTGCTATGTTTAACAGCACTTTCTGAGCCGACTGATTATATCAGAACACGACTTACAAACAAACTTAAATCTAGACCAAACACAACACCCAACTGTTTATTCATCGCTCTGTATAGGGGAACTCCAATTTCATGAATGATACATTCTTCGGACATGCCAGGAATCGAACTCGCGACTCTTGGCTTAGTAGGTAGACACGCAGCCGACTGAACCAAGGTGTCGGAACACGAAATCAGCTATTAGAAGAACATGTTCTATGTATTGTATTCTCAGCCAACACAAATTGGGACGCCACCCAAAATAAATGATTTTTTTTCAAATTACGTTTGAAAAAAAAAGTTTCGTCAAAAATCCACCCTTCAAATATACTTTCAAAAAATGGTTTCCTTTTGTTTGAGAAGCTTTAGAAACCTAGTTTTCCACATTAACTTCAATTATATTTTCAAAACTTTAAGTTCCTTTCTTTTTAACCCCCTTAACCCCTCCCCCAGTTCAAGTACAGTCGTGGCTTTCTTCCACATTCAATCCCAACCCCTATCTTCTTCCACCCCCCACCTCCCCTAACCTCTTCAAAGCACCCAAAGTGTTTGCGGTTCTTTTTATCCATCCACCCTCTACATTTTTGTAGATTCTCGTGTCTAGGAAGAAGAGGCGGATATAGAGAGAAATACCCGGGGGGCTAAAGGGTTGGTCTACACTACAGGAAGGGGAAGGGGGGAAGTACTTTTGTGTGGATCCCCCCTCCACCTCCCTGGCCTGACGACGCGACACACCATCAACTGGAGAATGTAAACAAATTCCACTTCGATCTTCCGGTGGGACCGCGTCACTTACAGTTTCACGGGGAATAGAGTGAGAGGGGAAGTTCCTAGCCACGACATGACTCAAGACACTGGGTGAGGGGAGTCACGGGGAATAGAGTGAGAGGGGAAGTTCCTAGCCACGACATGACTCAAGACACTGGGTGAGGGGAGTCACGGGTGAAAACCACCCTCCCCTCATTTCCCTGCGTCATGTGGGAATAGGGGGAGGGAGAGGTTCACAGGGAAGTAGTGAACGCCTCTCACTGGAGTGACAGAGAAAGAGTTAAGAGGTTCACATTCCTCCGTAATTTTCAAATTAACCGAAACAAATAATCACGAGACGAGAAATGATCCTAATCTTAAACTCCACGCAACACACTCGTTATATACTGAATCGCCTATGATGAAGAGATCGGGGTTCTAATCTCGAGGTTTTTATACATTGTTTTCTATGCTTCCTCCACGCAAATGCGAGTACACTTCCTTTAAATACAACCTTACTCATGCCTAGCCCACTAGCTTAGTGAGAACATAGTTCGTATAACCCGGACGGGCAGTAATACGAGGTGACGAAACCTGAACATACATTCAAAAGAAACAGATAAATAGATTCATGTAATATAAGATTATTGGTGAAGAAGATGTTAAAGAAGAGCTCGCTAATTAAGAAGAGGGCTAGGTTGATGATCGCCGGCTCGACCCCTGAATTGTTGATGTTCCGGCCGAGTATTGAGCCCCTCTAAGTAGCCCACTCATCAAACATTGAGCTCGCCCTCTCAGCCGATAGAGGTCAGGCCGCTCGACCGGAACAAAAGACCTTACAATTAGCACAACTATTCTTGGAGGGGATATGACGTGTGTTCTCTGTCTAGGCCTACGAGCTTGGTTCCACTATGGTGTAGCTTATAAGATAGGACCATAGTGTAACAAGTCAAGGTAAGACCTCTTTTGACACATATATTTACCACATGAAATACCCTTGATATAAAAATAAAACATCCCGCATTGGTGGGCACGCGGGCCAAGGCATCAAACTCACCTGGTCTGATTTGCTGGTGACGGGGGGGGTTTGGGACTCGAATCCCGGCTGAATGTACTATGGCTTGTTTCTCTTAATCGGTTTCCCCCTCCAACCCCACGCAAATCCAGGCACATTTCTAATAGTATTCTCCCTCCTCTAAACCCCAACAATGTACGGACGGTGGTAGAACAATTACATACAAACCTACCACCTTAGTCCCCTCGACCACCACTTTGGAAATAGACAGTAAAATTAACTAAAACAAATTCAATAAATAATAGAAACAATTTCCCACGTATTTTAGGAACAGTTGGTTTTAATATGCAAAATATTGTTTGGATTATATTCACTCTCTTTTAAATTATTTGATACACTTAACCTAAAACACCTGAGGATATATAAATATAACAAAATAGATATGTATCAGCTTTTACCGCTGCTGCAGATATTAAAATAACGATAATAGTAGTTATAATTTGTATATTTTCTGTGAATTACTGAATAATTATTTGAGGAATTTTACATTCAAAAGCAATAGGTAAATCCTCCATAACCAGTACACTGTTGTATAAATAACGTAACAAACCTAAAGAACACAATTGCAAGTTCAAATATTAAAAATATGTCCGTTAAATTCTCAGCGTATTTTCTGCTCAGCTCAATTACACAAGAGAAAACTAATAATAGGGGCGAGCGAAATATTCAAGTGGAATTTCGTCGCAAAACATTTTTCATCCAGCCTTTTAACTGGAAACAATGCTTCCATTCTAGATTTATTTAAAAAATGTCAATATTTATATACATTACATTTTACTCCCGTTTCATCCACGGCTGGTTTTGTTAAAAGAAATTAATAACAAATTGTATTTAAAAAGGTAAAAATGTAATAGTTAAATATCCGTCTAGTTTTGCCAATAAATTAGCCTTCCGTTGTCAGTAAATAATTTGTACCACTAAAAAAACCTCTGAAACAATTACAACATGTGTGGGTGGACTGGGAATAGAACTTCGCAACAAAACACGAGAAACAATTACAATTGTAATTGCAGGCAGCGGCTCATAATTCAATGACACAAATAATAATTATACTTCATGTGACGAAATATTCACGCATAATAATAATAACAATAATAATAATTAATCATTTAAATTTTTTTAGTCATGGCTTGTGATTGCATACTGTGTATGTCTCGTGAGGACCAATCAATGGAGAGATTACGTCACGTGATGTTGTGACGTACTTCGTATAAGCCAATTACTCATTTTGAGATCCATCGTGGAATTTAAATCCACACAACAGTTTTAATATCGATAGTTTATGAGTAAGTTTAACTCGAGGATAACCCACTTCGGTGGCCGCATGGTCTAAGGCACTACTCTCGCAATAGAATCGACTGCCGATGATGGGGAGATTGTGGTTCGAGTCCCGGCTGGATGTACTAAGGATGGCTTTCCCTACATTGTTTAACACCCTCTCCCCAGGCAAATGCGAGTAAACTTCCTCTACATTCAATCTTCCTCGTCCCTAATTTATAATCGTATAAACCGGATGGGTAGTAAGACGCGGTGTTAAAACAAACTCAAGGAGAGTTAATAAGTTAAACGCACATGTGATCACGTGGAACAAGGCTCCGGTATAGTCTTGTCTGGTGCGCCAGTGATAGATAAATAGGGGTTCGAATCCCAGATAATTATACTGAAGCGATTTTTAAAATGTTTTTTATTATTATCTCAACAGTAAAATGCGGGTGCATTTTCTCTAGATTGTACCTACCTCGCCCCTACACCATTAATATAGATATGTGGATAGCCCGGTCAGGTGGTAATCCCAGGTGTAGTTTTTTACTCCATGTCTTACTACCCATTCAATGAGTGATGTAGAATGTATATTAAAATACCTAGCACCACGTCTTACTACCCATTCGGGTTATAAGCTTAATGTATATTAAACATACCCGAATTTGCAGTACACTCGGCCGGGATTCTCGCCCCAAACTACCCATCACAAGCAAACCAGACAAGACGATACTAGAGCCTTAGTTCCCGTGTGTGTGAACATATTCCAACACCGTCAGTAGAGCCAAGGCGCTAATAGCCCAGTCACTGCTACCAGTTCGATTCAGATGGAAAGGAATTATCTTGATAGTTATAAAAGTTAATTAAACAATTATCGTAGATTCATACGTCAAGTCATGTGATCTGTAGCTGTCATTTATAGATATTATCAATCATAATACACCTAGTTGAATGTTATCCATCATAAATCACCTAGTTGAATGTTATCAATCATAAACCACCTAGTTGAATGTTATCAATCATAAACCACCTAGTTGAATGTTATCAATCATTATACACCTAGTTGAATGTTATCAATCATAAACCACCTAGTTGAATGTTATCAATGTTGATTGTAAGCGGACATGTTTGTGTTTTGTGGCGAAACTCATCTCTACTTACCGTATGAACACATGAACCCCAGCTCCAGGAGGTTTGTCAGCTTACCTGAAATAACGAACAACTGAATATAGCGCGTCAGTAAGTAACAGACCAGCTGACAAGCACTTTGTTACAGTAAGGGAGATTTAGGGTCATTTTAATCTGAGACCTCCTGAATACCAGAGAACCGAACCATCCTTGTGATGACAGATATCGCTAAACGTTGATTTAAAAACAAATTATCATCAAAACATTTGTAGAGTTCACTGTAACATTTGATTAAATGTAAAATACGTGAAATAAAACAAAATGGAATATTTTGGCAGAATTGATGAGTTGAGCATTTCAAATATGAATAATGTTATTAATTTAAACACGAATAGATTATATACAAACTGTAGATATGTTATTTGTTGAGTTGCAGTCGTGACGTTCTCTGCGATTGTTGCCAAAACCTGCCCTATTATAATCATTATATTCATAACATTCCAGAAAACCACAAAAGTTCCCTCACTCGATGAACAAGACGGATGTCGACAAAGTTGAGACCAGAATAAAATATTTAAAGATAAAAAAGGTGTTCTACCTTGACTCTTTTTTATTCATACTATTTATTTTTGAATTAATTTATAGTAATAATAATAATAATTTTGGCCTAATAATTTTTTCATTTTTTGAGGTATTTAACGTGCACTTTCTAAACCGACTGATTATATCAGCACATGATAATTTCTATGAGCGATAGAAAAAGGTCCTATCAATTTAGCTGGGAAAGGTATTTTGACATATTACCTCACAGGGTGCCACAATAGACAAGAGACATGGAACAGACGGCTTTACTTCGGAGACCACACGGGAATTCACATAGGCCTAAGATCCAGAAGATACTCAGAGTCCCTCAGAAGATCTTCAAATTGTCTTTGAAAGACCTCATAGGTCTCTGTCACTGAGTCACTTATATAACTCCTGGATATCCTCATAAACCACTTGAGACCTTTATACCATCTATAGAGCTTCATGAACCTTCTGAAGAGCCCAATAGTTCCATAAGGACCTTCATACCACCTATAGAGCCTCATGACCCTTCTGAGGAGCCCAATAGTTCCATAAGGACCTTTATACCATCTATAGAGCCTCACGAACCTTCTGAGGAGCCCAATAGTCCCATAAGGACCTTCATACCATCTATAGAGCCTCATGAACCTTCTGAGGAGCCCAATAGTTCCATAAGGACCTTTATACCATCTATAGAGCCTCACGAACCTTCTGAGGAGCCCAATAGTCCCATAAGGACCTTCATACCATCTATAGAGCCTCATAAACCTTCTGAAGAGCCCAATAGTCCCATAAGGACCTTCATACCATCTATAGAGCCTCAGATACCTACTTAAGCACTAAATATACCAATAGAGACCCCTACAGACTTTCAAGAGTGATTGGTGTTCAAGCTATACACATGACACATTCAACCTTCCTTGCTCGAGGCAGTATCACACACACATATGGGGGAGGTATTTGTCTCCCGGAGTGAAAATTGGCAGATATTTAGAACCAAACATTGGTATATTGTCCAATGTATCAATCTCTTGACTGAACGATTCAATAATTAGCAAGCCACGCCATCTAAAATCAACAATTATCACTCTACGGTAGACTGGGGATTTAATTCCTGCCCGAAATAATCACCATGGAAACCTTCGGAACGAGCACAAGACAAAGAGCGTTAAAAGAACACGAGGGAGGTAAAAAATAAAATATACACGAGAGAATAGAAACAAACATTTCCAAATGTTAATTATTATTACGCTGAATTCATTACATTTAATGAGCTGTCGGCGCTAGACTGTCTTGACCCCCCTTCCTCCTCCCCTTCTTGTGAAACATTAATTAAAAATTCATTGTCTCCGGCATTGAATCTTATTCCTTCGAGTCCTCGACTATTATCTCCGTCTCTCTCTAGTCCTCTTCATTCTATTCCGATTCTTCCTTCCTGTCATTATTTCTGACTTTAAACACGATCTTGTTAGATAAGATTTACTCTGTCCTCTCCTAATTAATGGACGGGGGGAGGGGAGTTTAAATAATTATCGAAATGAATTGCTTTCCAAGCTGTCAACGCGACCAGACGAGAAAAGGAACAACTCAATTGTATTTCAGAGATAACAAAATAATATTTTCACAATATTACTCTCTACTGGTCTCAAACCTTTCCACGTGGGAGTTACAAGAAAATGTGACTGTCCTTGTAATGATCTTGCTTTTAAAGTTGAGCAACAGGATAATTTGTGGCACAAGGAAACACCTATTAAATTTTATAATTTACATTTAAGCTACAACTAAAATAAGTAAACAAATTCAATCTAAAAATCAATAAAATTCAAAACAGCTTTAAAAATACCAGCTATAAATGTGAGTGGTATTAGTACAGGGCTAGTAAGAGAAATGTATGGCAGCAAGTAAGAAAGTGTATTGTGTATTGGTGCGTGCAATCGGGTGAGTAGGAGTATGTTGTGAAGTATTCTGAGAGAGTTTGGTGTGGATGTATGCTTGGTAAATGTATGAGGGATGCTTGTGACGTCACAGTTGGTGTACAAGTGGACAATGTGAATGTGAGAGTGCTGTGATGATGCCGTATTAATGGCTTGCAGAATGCATTGTATCATTTTAATGTTGTGACAGGCAGATATGATCTTCGTATAGATGTCACCAAAACTACGTTGATAGTTTATGATAAGGACAGATCAGGAAATGATTGTCAGCTTAGTATAAATTGAAAATTGTTAGAACAAGGGAATGTGTATCTGGGCAGAATGTTCTGTAAAAATGTAAGGATGGATGGTGAAATAGACATACAGGTGAATGCATCTCTGAGAGTAGTTGGAGGTATGTGGACTATTGCAAAGAATGAATTAGTACAGAAAGAGGCAAATATGGCAGTATATAAAAGTGTGTTAACGCCAACATTGTTGTATGGATGTGAATCGTGTGTTTTTCAGGAGAAACACAAGAGCAAGGGGAATGCGGTTGGAATGAGAAATTTAAGAAATGTTTGTGTACAAACTCGTATGGACAGTCAGTGATGAATGGGTGCTGAAGGGGTGCGGTTTGAAAGGGAATAAAACAGGTCAATGTGAAAGAATAGTGTTACGTCATGTTGAGAGGATTACAGTAGTAACCGAAAACATAGGGCCACTAGTGAAATTAGAATGATATTGAACTTGAATCTCATAAACCACTATTTATAATTGAGATATTGAAGTAATATATAAACAGTACATTTATACATCAATTCTAAATGTACACAATCACTTTTGGACCTTCAAAGTTTTTTCTTCTTTTTTAAGAAATTATAGGTATACAAAACAATACAACAGAATAAAATAATAGGTGTTTTTGTTACTAATGGAAGGACATTTTTAAAGCAAGTTACTGTATATGAAATATTGTAGATGTTCAAGGTGTGCAGTGTTTTACCTTGATTTGAAGTACTACTGTATATATTAAAAAATATACGTATAAATAGATTAGTCTTGGGTCGGCTACAGTGCGGCCGCTCCGCCACACCACCCGTCTCATGGAATTTAGCTATGGTATTGTTCACACATGACTTACTTACATGTAACTCTGCTGCAATCGCTCTAGAAGATTTGCCGGTTCTGCTCATGCCAATAATCTACCATTATATTTCACCGACACCTTTTTTCTAGACATTATTTACGGAAAACGAACACTACAATCACTTGTCATACACACATTGAATTTGTTATGGGGAAAAAAAAAATTAACCTCGCCGGAAAAATCCCTTTAGTGCGGCTATCTGTAGTCAAGTACATGTACTAACACCAAATGGTAAAATCTCTGTGGGTAAACAAATAATATCCACTTTCACAGCACGAAAAAACAGTGAAATGTTAATATGTTTTTTGTTAATTTCATAAATTCGTTAAATGGCTGATAAAAGCTGTGTAACATTTTTTAGGCGTTTGATTTATGCATTAAATTTTAGCCCTATGTATTCAATAAATTTAAAAAAATCTACATTACTGCATATAATTTAGTTTTTTTTTAAATCACTTCGATATACTTAAAAATGTAGTAATTTTTGGTTTGTCTCAAAATCTTAAATAATTAATAAATAATAAACCGGTTGATATAAAAATTTGATTTTTACACCAAAATACATGGTTTTAACAGATTAATAAGCAATGGAATATACGAGAAGTTTAAACCAATATTTTTGAGCCAAGGGTTTCCCACAAGAAAAGTATAGGTGGCCCTATGTTTTTGGTTACTACTGTAGTGTGGACCGAGTGTCAATGTGAATATATGAAGGTAGAGTGTGTGGATCAAAAGGAAGGTCATGTAAGACGTGACTAAATGTGTGAAAAAGAGAAACATTAAGAGTTTAAGACTAAAAGAGCATGTATGGATGTTGTGGAAGAGAAGGGAGTAATCAAGGATAGGGAAGTGTGGAGAAAGTTAGTGAGGATGGATTAAGTACGGAGTTTTGGTTTGTGAGCTATATTCACAGTTTCTTGCCTATCTCGTAAGGGACCCATGTGATTAGGTATGTATGTATGTATGTATGTATGTATTCTACTACTATTATTTTCCTCGTCACTACTACTAACGGGAGTAGGATGCCTTTAAAGGAAGTGCACCCTTATTAGTGTGTTTGCATGCTGGTGTAGCCGCATCACGAGTTTGAGATCTTAGGCCATCACTGCCGGTATGGAATCCTTACATTATGTTCTACATGAAAAACATGGATTCATATTTTACAAAGAATGAAGTAAAATAACAAAAATAATATAAAATGTTAAAAGTATTAACTTTTATTTAGCGCCTCATCTTACCATCCATTCGGTTATTTACTAATTACGCTGGTCATTTTAGAGATTAGGAAGGAAGGTTATATTTAAAGACACTACAGACACATTTGCGAGGGAAGAAGAATGGAAAACGATTTTGGAAAAAAAAAACTGATTACACCCGACCGAGATTCGAACTTCGATCTTCCTGTAATTTGCAGTTTATCTTACTGTGAGAGTAGCGCATTAGGCCATGCGGCCACCGTAGCGGGTAGTATTAACTATGCTGACAAAATAGCCGTATAAATAATATTAAAGTTACTGTTCAAAATCGTTAAAAGTGATATTGCAGCACTAATTACTAATAATATTTTAAATCAATTATTTAGTCTCACATCATTAAAACCAACTATAATCTAATTTAATTTCAGTATATATATTCCAATTAGTCATAATCCAAGCGTAAATTTCCGTTTGGAACCTTTTATGAAGCTCTGCAACAAAATTATTTATTTTTTGCTTAAATTAAATCGAAATACACGTCATTTGACATTTATAAAGCTTAAAATAAGATTATTGTTTTGGTTGGAATTCAGCGAATGTCTGTGCTCGCACTTGTTCCCAAAACACTAGAAAAAATAATTCTCCATTAAAACGTGTTGCAATGTTGATGTACTTTTATTTGATGAAAACTGCAAGTCTTTTGGTGAAATTGATTCTTTTCTCAAATTCACATTCCTTATCAAATGTGTGTGTTTAAAATTTGAAATAGGCATTATATTACAAACTTTAATATATCCACTATAAGTAACATAATATTTATTACTGTGATGTGGTCTGGGCCTCATTCTCCCATTCACAGCTGCTCTCTCTCTCTCTCACACACACACACACTCCAGAATATTTCCCAACTGTTATTATGTGAGATCCTGTGGGGAAAAAAGAGTGGACCAGATAGTATCATTCTTCATTTCGACGCTTTTGAACCATTTTAATCAATTTCTTTCATCCCTTAAATCCCCTCCAACCCTCTTCACAGCTCTAGAGGTTATCCATCATCTCATGGATATTTTTTGTCGTTCCAAGGGATGGTCCATTATTGTAACCCTAATTCCAGCGTAATTAGTCTAAGTATCTGTGTCACTCCACGTCATAGCCTTTAGCTCGACTGGCTTTCAGACATCATTCATTCATCACAGCCTTTATGGGGGGGGGAGTGAAGGTGAGAAGAACCTTTGTTTGTTATTTACAACGCACGGCTGAAAAATAGTTTCATTGTCTTCGATATAACAATAGAATACAGGTTGCCGTTAAATTACGACAAGATAAAACACAACTTAGACTTAAAATGTATTAGGTCTTTACTATCGGCCATCACACACACACACATATATATATATATATAAAGCTCCTGATCAGTTGGTCCTCAACTGCATTCACACAAGGATAAAAAAAACTAATTTTTCCATCCCATGGGATTCGAAACAAACCCTCTCTGAAGCAAAATCATGACCTTAAATATGCCTGAGATATGGATTTTTTTTAATCTCATGTACAATATATTTATAAAAATTTACTTTTACATCAATTTATTCATCGAATTCCAATTCGTATTGTTCAATGATAATACTTTTAAAACTCGACAAAGCTAGAAAAATAATAAAATGTTTGAGTATTAAGCTTACAAATATGTAATAAGCTTTTAATATTCTTGTATTTGTGCTGCCCATTTGTTCAAAAGTAGCACTTAACAATTTGTTTATTCAGAACACTCAAATGTTTTGAATCAAAGAGAGATAAATAAATTCATTTAAAGCAGATTATTATAGGTATTATGATAGAAACCACTGACAGATGTGTTCGCTGTAGAATCAGGTCATGTTTAATAAAACCAACCAACACTATCTTCACTATCTTCACTATCTTCACTATCAGTCAGTAACAAAATCAACCAGGGCCAACATATCCCTAAACTTTTGTTGGAATATTTTTTATAAGTAAAGCGTTAATCACTTTTTCTCCATCCAATATAATTCTCTGTGAAGAGTATTTAATTAAATAATTACTTCATCATTAGTAATAAATCCTTCAAACTGAAGAAGAAACACGAACAACACTTTCTCTTCCTATATTTTATAACTGACAGCTAGAAAAAGTAACTAGATATACTCTCATGTATTCATACGTCAAGTCATGTCAATTTGATAGTTTTCAGTACCTTTGTAATAACAATAATAATATAGTAAAATGTGAGCAAAGTTGACCAGAAACAAACTGTGTTTTCTGACAGGTACATTTGTAATACAGTTTGATTGAATATAAACATTTATTTTGTCCAGGCCTAATCCAATCTATATTACTGTTTCCTACTGCTGTATATTCTGATTGACAGGTGTAGTAGTCCAGTGTTCAAAGCTCAAGAGAAGTTCAGGTGGCTCTGAGCCACGATAATGGCTCGGGGAAAGCTGAGTAATATTAACCATAAAGGGGTTTTTTTTTGCTTCTTATCAAGTTTGATATCAGTCCGTCAGTTCGAACGATAAAAGATAGACAGACGGACACAAATACGGACTGACAGGTTTTACCGTAATATGTTCTCTTACAATGGAATAGGAAACACTCAGGATAAAAATTATCTCTAAAATAAGTTCAAACACGGGCGTGGTAAAAAAAAACTCTCCATAAAATTAATTATTATCGTCGCTCATAATAGGTCCCATATTCAAAATGGACATTTAATATTAATATGTAATACTCTATAATAATGTTACAGTTTTCCCATTCATTCGAATGAACAAACAGGCTTTTAATACTGCTGACTCTTTCTACCGTCCCTTTTTAAACTTCTTTTTTTTTCATTATTAATCTCTTAGTAATCCTCTTGGAAAATTTGGAAAATACCCGTTGTAATGCCGAGGGTTTTAGCGCTCCCCACCCCTCCCACCCTAGTGTCGGAGGGGTGGTGTTAGGGGATGGTCCACCCATATATTCACAGAGCTGCTCCGCTCGACGATTTGATCACGTTAATTGATATACTAATTCATCAGGGATAAAAAAACAACGAAATACTCGTTTTTAAATGGTCCTTTTTTGTATTCATAGGACAAACACGATAGCTCATCAACAGTATGGGCTAATCGCGTATCAGTTTGGAGTCTAATGCAACTGCACAATCAACTTAAGGGGGCCGCCTGCGTGAGGGAAGTATCTTCACACTGCTGTATTTCTTACGGTAGTGTCAGTTGTGAATCCTCACACTGCTGTATTTCTTACGGTAGTGTCAGTTGTGAATCCTCACACTGCTGTATTTCTTACGGTAGTGTCAGTTGTGAATCCTCACACTGCTGTATTTCTTACGGTAGTGTTACTTGTGAATCCTCCACTATCTCAGAATGTTGTGTTGTGACCTTGTTAAAAATTACTTTATTTGTTTGAGGAAGGCTAGATCTGTGTTTCTAGCCGTTTATTTTGGTCTTCGAACAGACGTTTCTGTGAAATATCCTTGAAAATGAGCTATTTCTACGTGTTCAGACAATTTTTTTTAACTATAAAACTAAGAATGTAATATTTTTATATTTATTGGAACATTTATTTCGGGGTTTTACAGATATTAAAACAACCCAATCTTAAATAATGTGTGACTTATGAAGGCCTCACAGCTCCAGTGTCAAAAAGTGGTACCAACTTAGCGGTTGGTAGACCCTCCTAGAAACGTAGCCACATATTACAGTAATATCGAGACCTTACGAATAGCTGATTATAGGTATTTTATTTTGAAATCTACGTCACCTTTTTTTCGTTGATATGCTCAAATGATCCAACTATCACACAACCGTTGTGTTATTTTAATTTAGATCGCTCCCTGGTTCCCATCCAAACAATCCTCGAGGTAGAGATGATGAAGTTAGAATTTAAAGGAAATATACCCACATTTGCGTGAAAAATGGGGGAAAAGTGACCTTCGTTACGCCCGGCCGGGATTCGAGTCCCCGAACTCCCCATCAGTATCCGTGTGCTCACCCAAGTGTAGGTTGTCGGTACTTCTTGCAGTCACAATATTGAGGTGACGTACGCGAGCAAAGGGAGCAGAGGTCATTAGTAGGGGGAGGGGGTTCCACGGGGTCACCTACCCCATACAATACTCTGGTCAAATGGGGCACTCGTACCATTAAAGAAACGGCGGCGTGTTTTATCCACGGAAAGGACAATGCGTAGATTAATTATTAAAGAAACTTATTGATATATGACTTTTAGAGCTAGTTCCGTTATCATGTCATTTATATTATTAATTTCCTACGGGATAGTTTTTATTTAGTAATTTAAAGTGAAAATGTTTTTCTTGTCCACCCCCGCTAAGTTTTATTTGTCGGTCTTGTAATTTGTTTGGGCGACTGTCCCATTGGAAGCTGAGGATTCAGAACACAATATCAGACCGACCTGCTCGTATTTTGATCTGTGATGGCCGCAACTCGGGATAAGAAGGGTCCACATCCACTTGTCCCACAGCAACCAAACAACTTGCTCTAGGATATCCTGTGATGGACGTATCTAAAGGTAAAGCACGATTCTTCACTTAAATCTAATAAAGCAATCATGTGAGAATTAGTTTTTAGTAATTATAATAGTTATATATTTGTTCTAGAGACATTGCCTATACACAAGACCAGAACACGTGATCAATACGGTCCTTTTACACCTTCTCAACCTCCCTCATTTCAGTTTCAGTGGAGCAATGTTCGACTAAGGTTTCTCCATGGCCTGAAGAGTACTCCGCCTCCCCCAGAAACTTATCGATATGTAGTGTAGGGACATTATAGGTGGAACTACCCCCTCCCCCTTATTTACCCCGACCAGGGGAACTTGCCCATTACGTCCGCCTCCATGAAATGGAGCGGTTAAATGGGGAGGAAAGGAGTGGTTCCCTGCGTTATTCACGGCGTTAGATGGGGGGTGGACCTGAGGAATGTTTGTACTTTGTACCCTCCTTCAGACGAGTCTCAGCACTGGAACACAACGGAGGGATGAAGGAGGGGTGGAGGAGGGGTGGAGGGTCTATAGAAGATAAACATGAACTCTACTCTGTGGTTAGTGTACGAGCTCTGGCCTGGTCTGCTGGCCACGGGAAGATTGAGGTTTGAATCCTGGCTGAATAGTTTCCCAACTCCCCTACACAAACAAATGCGGGTACACATCCTATGTATTCTAACGTCCTCATCATTACCCCCTTAAAGGACGAGTGGTCTAAGATGTAAGACTAGAGTAGAGCTTGGTTTCCGTCAGTATAAAGAGCGTGGTTCAAATCTGGTCGGAAACACTAGAGATATTTTCTTTGTCACCACGTCTTACTACCCATTTGGGTTATACGCACATGTACTAATTACAATAATGTGCTAGGGATGAGGAAGGTTGAATTTAGAGTAAGTGTACCCACATACGCGTGGAGGAAGGTAAAATCACCTCCAGTATCCCGAGCCAAGTGTTATAACCCCGCTCTACCCATCATGGGGGATTGACCGACGCTCGAATGTCGACGATAAATACGATAGGTTGTGTGTATTTTCATAAATAGAATAGACGAGGCAGTGAGGGGGTAAGGATAGCCGTGACCCTGGCAACACTTCACGAGCCGCCACTGCTGAGCACATGGACAAGGGTGTGGGGGAGGGGGAGTAACAACACAATAGAGGGCGCTGAGCCCTCGCGAGGCTGTCAGGACACGTCTCTAGGAGACAAAGCCAACCCTAACTTCCCTCCCTTGTATCACAGGACAACCCCCAGCCCTGATTAATTAATGGACCTCGCTAAGAAGCTTACACGCGACTGTGAATTCACTTCTCTCTCCTTCTCTCTCTCTATTCACGATCACTTCTTGTTTTATACTTCTATCTCCGCTACTGCTGTGGTACACTTGGTCACAGGAAAGAGCGGTCCCCAATACTTGTGTGAACATGTGTGAACTAGTGTTGTCTCACACTATACCTGTGTGCTGTCTCACAGTATCCTGCTACTCGATAGTAGTCATCAACTCAGTACAGCAGACGAGAGAATGGCACAGTCAAGTGCGTAATGTACACCCCGTTTGCCATGAAAGGTAGCAGTCTTACCTTGACATGTTACACTATGGTCCTATCTTACAAGCCACACCATAGTGGAACAAAGCAAGGTAGCAGTCTTACCTTGACATGTTACACTATGGTCCTATCTTACAAGCCACACCATAGTGGAACAAAGCAAGGTATGCCGCTGCCTTACAGGTCGCTGTACTAATATCGGGGGAAGTATGAAAAACACTCTCAAGACTGTAAATATGTTTAAAGAGATATTTAAATAGGAACAACACCAGAGAACTAGTTCAAATAGTAACAACACCAGAGAACTAGTTCAAATAGGAACAACACCAGAGAATTAATCCAAACGACTCTTATTTAGATAACTCCTATTTATATAAAACATTTATTCTATAATTTATATTTTAAGATCCTGATTGAGTTATTGATAGATCTTGTTTCACACAACGTTATCGTCTCACATGGTCGGAATGATTGCCTGCCTGTTTTATAGCACGTTAATTAATTAACTTTCTAAATGTCGGCTGTGACGTCAGATCCACTGGGTGAGCCATGTGAACGATGAATAATATTTACATATTTTAAATATCTCCAACAAAAATAAAAATAGAATACCCAGCGAGATTACGTTTTCCCGCCTTCAAAATAAAGCGCTCATTAATCATTGCTGTGCTCGGTGTAGACTGCGTCGGGAACTGGGAGGTCGGGGTTTCAATTCCAGCCGGCTGTAATGAGGGGGGTTTTCCTCCCAAATGATTGTCACAATCACAAGCTCATTATATTCCCTCTAAATTCTACCTTCCTCATCCTTACCCCCTAGTGTAAATATGAGAATTAGTCCGGAAAAGTGGTAAGATGTTGAGTACATGATTTTATTAACTTTAAACTATGAACTTTATTTGAACCTAAGTTCAACTCAGTATATTACTACTATTACTATTATTTTTGTATTTAGGTTTACACTAAACGCAAGGGCTACTAATTACTTGATCTAACATCTAGCGGAGAGGAGGCTTTCTTAAGGGAACTGCACAAACATTTGAGTGTACTGAAGGAATGTTTATGAAAATAAGAATTAAAAATACACCGTGAAAACTAATTCCAGTCAGGATTTGAAACCCAACCTCCACGTAAATTAAAATAATGTTATCAGTATTATATCATTTTCTGAAAATTTCAATTTTCAATCATTAAGTCATCAGTAAACTACTCTAATTTTAGATTTACAAACAAAATCACGTTTTATCGTTGAGGTGTGACCCTATATCATCTAAATATCAAGTAGGCCTATCAACAAAATCCAGAAAGCAGTTACGGTTGTGCCTCAGGTAGACGGATAGATAGACGGACATGGGGACAGAAAGAATTGTAATTTTAAAAAAACTTTTTTTTAGTTCTGGTGCATACAAAACGTTCATTATAGTCTTGATACGGAAAATGTTCAAGATGGCAATACTTTCTCTAGATGATAAAAAACAAAGAAGTCTGAACAATATTGCAAACTATATAAACGTCACAAAAGCTTGTCGTTTATAGCTTAGCCCTTCTCATTTCAGCATAACAAGTATGTGACTTGAAAATATATTGTTCTCGTTCAAGCAAGAGGGCCTCGTAAACTTATCCGCAGCACATAACCGTAACACGATATGAAGGCACATCCTCTCTGCAGTGGTTTGAACAACACGCTTTGTGTGTGTGTGTGTGTGTGTGTGCACTTAATACCAGTTGATTAGATCTTGTGAAAACCATCACCCGGTTCTCGATGAACACATAGTTTTGTGTGATGTTTGAGAGAAAGCAGGAGCAAGGAGGGAGAACACTTACTTTATGAGCGCGAACCTTCCTCGCCAGATGCAAGCGCCCTAACCACAGAAGAGCTCAGCCCTGTTCCGTCCTAAATCTGCGCCCCACCACTAAAAACACCCCCCACCCTAACCAAGACGTACCCTACAAGTCAGGCGCAGATAACCCACACACAATATGTTAGGGACGAGTGTGTGGATGTACAAGACCAGCCGCGCAAGATTATTGCCCTATTTTTCTTCGCGGGTGGTTTATTTTATTGCGGCTCTTTCTAAAAGTCCCGGCCCAAGCTAATCCTTCACGACTTAACAACTGTGACCTTCACAGATCGTGAATCACCACGAACAAACGGATTATCGTAGAGCACAATGGGACGGTCATAACTTTAAATAAAGATTCGTTAAGGGTTGATAAATGCTATTTGTTGAGGTAAATTGTATGGGTCACGTGCTTTATACAGGTTGACCTACTGGGTCTAGTCTAGACGTTATTTTAAAAACAAAGGCACAGGAAAGCATCTGGTTTGGATTATTGTTACTGAAATAATATTGATGCTTGGATAAGTTTAACTGAGCGTAACTAGAAGATGTTTAGAAGATGTTTAGAAGATGTTTAGTGGTGCTTAGATACATAGTTAACATGATGTTCATCAGTCCACAATATTCTTCTCAATAAATATGTATATTATAGTAGAATTCTGATTCAAATGACAGAAAGCGTTACAAAAATTACCAAAACTACTTTGATATACTCATACGCCAAGTCATGTTATCTGCAGCTGTCACTTTTGATGAATATTATCAATACTTATAAAATAACAATACTAGTATAGTAAAATGTTATCAATGTTGACCACACAAAGATACGTCTGAATCTTCTAAAAGGTACTTTTCACAGAAATATTTCACCCTGGTAATAATTTTATTTTAAAATTTAGTTATGTGAAAATATCGTTATGTGCCCATCAATGAGAAATTAGTGGGTACAACGTACCCATGTACTCCACTGACTAAAATGTAAACATCCAATGGATCAACAATATTATCTGAGAGTGAATTCCTCGAATATTTCAAAATAATTTATCTTGAGATATTCTAGATATTTTATTTATGCTCCAGATATTTTAGAATATATACTTGAAAATACCCAACTCTTCCATGATATAAAAAATGTCGTTTCTCAAATTTTAGTAAGTATTTGCACAGCATTATATTTAAATAAAAAACACGACTGTTTTGTCCACGTGTTTGTACCGTGTGAATGTTTAACTAATTATTAGATTTAAAAGAAATGTGTTGCGTGAAGAATTGATCATGAAAGCTTATGTTATGTTTTCCGTTGTAGAAATAATATAAAACTTTGAGCTGACCCTATGATTGATAGTCCCTCTTATAGGGCTACAGACAAATATAAAACTATAAAGAAATGCCCCTAATTCCTCACATGCTAGTCTATAGTTTTAACAACCAATGATAGTACTGTACGTCAGTCATTACAGTTGCTGTTTGGTAAACTCATCGCAAACTAAGCTAATAAAACATTATCAAATTTCATCCGTAACACGAACCACCGACCCCTTAGTTATTTATAAAATCTAATGAATCGTTTAATTAAGTCGGAGCTCAGCAGTTATTTCTGTATCGAATATTGCACCCTAAACAAGGGGTTACATTTCTGCGGTGGCAACCTCCCAGAGCATATAGGGGTAGTTTCTAGATATTATAGGAACATCGAGGAGGGTAGGGGGGGTTGGAAAGAGGAAGGCTGCTACGCTCGACTCGGCAATTCCTGCGAATTCCGGGCTTCATTATAACTTGGGAGTTGAGGTGCAGGCCGGTCAGCAGATTAACCAGATAAATCCTGGGCACCATTACCTCAACAACAACATATCTCAGTAACCCCCACCCCTACTCCACAGCTCTCAACATTCCTACATCCTCACCACTCCAGAGCATGAGTCATGATAACTAACAATTCCCTCGTCTCAACTTACCGTATTTATACACACACAAACACTCGAGTAACTCACATGGAATTTCTAATGTAGAGAGAAGCAGAACAGCTTTCTCAGGCTCGTGAACTAACATAACTCCCCTGAGTTACTAGAGGATACTTTATTTGACAATATTATTCTTACAAAACATCCCTCTAACCTTTATGATAACAATACTGTGACCCGTGTTATTGGTCGAATGGTTGTAAGCCTGGGGGATGGGGGGGGGGGTTCAG
>CABFWB010001895.1:89508-102187 GCA_902151455.1 Timema bartmani | reverse complement strand
AATGGAGTGGTCCAAAGATCAGATAGGATGGGTGCATTCACGTGTATTTGTGTACCTACTCCTGCTCGACTGGAACTGCCACTAAGCTCGACCCACTGTGCTCATGTACTCACCGTAACACTGAGCTAGATGGGAAACATGATGAGGCTACCAACTATGGGAACACGTTGCAAACACGTTCTGTTTAAATCTAGACGGTCTGGCCACAGTTAACAGAATAACGAAACACGTTCCTTGGAAATGTTCGCAAACATGTTCTGCTCGGTGTTCTGCTCTAGTCTGGACCCAGCTCACAATGTTCACTGCTGCGGCAACTCATTATCAGATGTTCGGCTCAAAGTATGACCCCGAGTCAATCTCGCACGTGGATGGACCAGGAACTACAACTCGTGTGCACTGCGGGCAGTATTCACGAACTCAAGTCTCCAAAACTCGGGTCGAGTCAGCAGAAAACTTGATTGCCGGAGAAACGAGTCTGAGATAGAAATAAAGTTCCCGGAGTGAAGGTTTGATGAGGAATAATTAAAAAAAGAGAAGAGACGCATGATAATGATAACGGCGAAGACAAGCCCTAGCGGCGGAATGACAAACTTAACTCGGGGGATAAGGTGACGTCATGACTTATTTTGCTGCCGGGGGTGAGAGAGAGAGAGAGAGAGAGAGAAAAGGAAAGGTGTGGAGTGCAATCAACATAATGAAAACAATTCCTGTCCCTCATTTTAATTCTCCGCCGGTTTGGGGGAAAGAGTTCTCTTGGAAAGGTTTTCAAACAATGTCTTTTGCCTGAGTTTGCAAAATTAATATTTGAACAAGAGGGAAACTTAGTGAATGCATTTAGTCCAAGGTCACTCAAATAAAGGAAGAAGGGAATTTGCGTGACCGTTTTAACTATTTATATTGGATAGGAATTTATAAACAAAAATAGATTAGAAAAGTTTATGGATTTTAATATTTAATTTCAATACAAATGAAGTTAAAACCCCTGAGGTAAAATGTACCAACAATAAATAAATACTAACATTACCATCATCTTGAGTAGATTTATTAATGTTATTTGACTCGTTCCGGTGGGCAGGCAGACTAAGGTCAAGTCTGGTCAAGTTTGCTGACAGCTAGAAGGTTGGGGTTCGAATCTCGGTCAGATGTACTGAAGAGGTATTTATGAATGGTTTTCCACTCTCCCACCATGCAAATTTCGATACATTTCCTATAAAATACTCCCTTCCTCAGCTTTATTTTTTCATCACAACGTCTTACTACCGGTTTAGGTTATATACATATATGATAATTAGTCTAATGGGGTAAGGATGAAAAACCACCCTCTGTAGACCGAACCAGGGTTCGAACTCCTATCTGCCCGTCATCAGCAGGTGAGCCTAATTCGTCTCGCTCTGTGATATCATCCCCCCCTCTCTGTTACCTGATGATTGACACTGATTGTCTCTACACGTCACTAGCAGGTCGAGCTGGTACAATACCACTGGTACTGGTACTAAGTGGTACTCTCATGTTGGGGTCGAGGACTGACGATCACACCGGATCGCTTCTGTCTACTCAACTCAACAGTCTCGGGTTCAATTCTCAGTCTGGCCGGTAAAAATGAGGCTTCCTCTTTCACGGTGATGAATTGACTTCCGGGGGACTGGGCGTTATGGCCATTATATATAAGTTAGTTTGTAAGTCGTGGACTTATACATCCAGTCGGTCCATGAAAGTAATAAATATCAAGAGTGTCGGTAGTGATATTTGATGACACAGCCAGGAGTCTGTGTATGGTGCTGTTCACTAAGACAGCCAGGAGTCTGTGATGGTGCTGTTCACAAAGACACCCAGGAGTCTGTGATGGTGCTGTCGACATTGTACATTACAGGTGATGTATGACCCTAGACAAGAGAAGAATCCGGACACCTCAGTAGTAGAGCAACGTCGCGCTAAACCAAAGGTCCCGAGTTCAATTCTTGTGTTCAGATGTAGTGTCTCGAGATAGCAAAGGGTCAATTCACGGTATTGTATTGGGCACTTGCCAAGGTTCAAAAATACAATCTAAAATTATTTCTTGTATTATTTTTCAAAGTTCTGGATCAGACGTTTTATTGTTTTTATAGAACATAGTAGTTTAGGCCTACAAGACAAGATATATTTATAATTCTCTCAAGCATATGGACTTGTGTCATCAATTTTAATATATTATAATATGTTTTGGAAATATTTAGTATTCGTTTCTAAATAAAACACTGGATTCATGATGTGAAGATCACCCAGCGCAATGGCTACTAACGACAAAGCTAAGCGAAACAAAGGTATTTAAGGGGATATCCACCGTATTAGAGTGGACTTAGTGAAATTCACATAAAGCCCAGTGATGTTTCGAACCCCAACCTCCCATATAGCGGTGACCAAGTAAAACAGGAATCGAGTGCTTTAGACCACCGTTTCGGGTTTAATGTAAGTTGCCTCTTGGTAAAGTTTGTCTGCACGAGGACAAATATCGTTAAACCTGACGGCCGAATAATTTCTACATTAGCAGACATAAAAGATTATTTTTACTTCATTTCCAACGAAAGATGCTTTGTTTTTATTGTCCGCGCTTCACTAGAGCGGCTGTTCTGGGCTCCCTTAATGAATTGGAACGAGGTAATTATCCTTTCCTCCGATGGGAGGTTCGTCCATTTAGGTCGGTCAGTGGTGAGCTGATATCAAGTTGGGTCCATTACAACAACTTACTAGGTCCACTTCACATACTAGCTCACCATTCAACCTCCCCTTACGTCACAAGTACAGCACTGACTATAACAAGCAAGTACAGTCCTGACAATGTTCCTTCATCACTCAAAAGTACAGTCCTGACAATGTTCCTCTGTCACTTACAAGTACAGTCCTGACAATGTTCCTCCATCACTCACAAGTACAGTCCTGACAATGTTCCTCTGTCACTTACAAGTACAGTCCTGACTATAACAAGCAAGTACAGTCCTGGCAATGTTCCTCCGTCACTCACAAGTACAGTCCTGACAATGTTCCTCCGTCACTCACAAGTACAGTCCTGACTATAACAAGCAAGTACAGTCCTGGCAATGTTCCTCCGTCACTCACAAGTACAGTCCTGGCAATGTTCCTCCATCACTCACAAGTACAGTCCTGACCTTTGTCAAGGGTGGAGACACTCGAGGGCTCCACTCCACCAATCAGAGAAGAGATAGCGGCTCTTGGAAACCACATTACACACATGAGCTGTTATGTTCCGGCGGCTCACAGCTCATCTGAGCTCACGTGTACCCAGCAGCTCAGAGCTATAATTCATTCTCGATAGGTCTTTACCTGGATGACAGTTCAAAAATCATATGTTTAGGTTTTAGGTTACCAACACTTGTAAAAGAACACTGTTTTGTTATGAATGTTAAGTTTTTTAATTACATGTTATATTTTACATTTAAAATAACTTAAACTTAAGTTTTCTCACATTATTTCATTACTTTTAACAATTTCTTTTTACCCAATCCGAAACAATATTTTAAACATATATTAAAAGTACCTATTCTTTGTTTTGGAATGTTATCTATGATGTGTAGTATAGTGCATGCATTAATACCTTTTAATAAAGGCATCGTATTTACTTGGTAAAGATAAAATATTTGTAATTTATTTTATATATGATTAACTATTTTATTATTAGTTTATTGTTTTTAGAAATATTTAACTGAATAAAATATAATCGTCTGCTGCGAGGATACACCATTTTAAACAACTTGTCCGCGTCATCATCAACCACATGGCTAATATTCGTTGGTCGCCATTTTAAAGCCATATTTGTTAGACCTTTTGTGAAAGTGCTCGGAATAATAATTATTTTAACTTGAATAGAAGGATAAATAAGCTTTGTGGACGACCTCAAATAAATATTAAGACTTTGTTTAATTTAAATATATTTCATAGAATTTATTACTGTGCGCGTTTATTATATTTTTAACTTTAAATTAAGTCTCTAGTTTGTTAGGTCCACGCCTTACTCTAACTTATAATAATTTATAACTAAGTTAAATTACCTTTTATTTTAATTATTGGGCTTCTGTATTAACGTAAAAAAACTTAATCCTAGATCATATTACTAATTATTTTAAGAATAACTTTGTGTATACAGATATTTTCTCTTTAGTTCGAATACATATTAGGCCTAATTTGGTTAATTTTAATCTTACTTTAATCTAACTTTAATCTAACTTTAAACTTTTATCTTTTATCAAACTTAAATATAAGTTTAATCTAACTTTAATCTCACGAAATTTTATAAGGGGTTCTTTTTATTTGTGGATAGATTTGTGTGTGTTTTTTTGATAATGAGTTCCCAGGAGAAAAAAAGAAGAGAAGTTACAGATCACCAAGTCATTCAAAAATTTCAATTTCAAAATTCTTTGAGGCATAATATTGGCCTAAATTACTGTGGTTAACTATCACATTACTCTACATAACCATATGTTTTCATAACAGCTGTCCCAAGTGACAGTGGCAGATATTAGCTGTTGGCGTAGTGATATTTTAGGGACTATTTTCTAGTTACTTTTTGAGCTGTCATCCAAGTAAACTTAGGTCGTGAATGGCGTATAGTTGCATGGTAATGTTAACAGCGGGGACTTGAAGACATGTTCTTGTTGACATACAGTCCAGTTTTCATAGGAAGGAACTTTAGAGTACAAACATATTTAAGATGTCAACACAGATATTATGTTACTGTATTATTATTATTATTATTACTATTTTATAAGTATTGATAATATTTATCAGAAGGTACAGCTGCAGATCACATGACTTGTGGTATGAACACTTTGTTTTCGTAACTTTTGTAACTGTCAGCAAAGATTCTTCCAATCAGAATCAGACTGTACACATTATTCTATAACCTCCTCCCACCCTCCCGACTATTCCAAAAGGCCAATTGACGCAAACTCAGCCAAACCTGGCCAAACTCTCTCCAATTCCTGAAAGAGGTGTTAGACAATCCCCTCCCCTTCCCTCCCTTATTCGCAATATAATAACAAATCCAAACCTAAGCTCCCGCGCCATATTTCAGCGGTTCTAACGGTAACAAGAATTCCTGGGTCGGCCTGCTAAGGTATCTTCATTATGTACCAGGTGATAACGTAATAGGAAAGGAAATGGGGGAACAGGTTCAACGGTAAATTGAGAATTTTCCCCGGGAACTAGGAAACTTGGAAAATGTTTTTCCTTCTCATTCGATCCTTTAATCCTCTTTCCCCACCCTTTTTTTTTATTCCCAGAGCCCAAACTTTCTTTTCCAATTCCTCCCCCCCTCCTTGTCGCCGTGAGTATCTCTCCAGACAAACTCACACTTCCAGTGTTGCTAAGCTCCAGCCTGGAGGACACACAAATCCTCCAGTGAGCTAAACAACCTCTTCATGACATCGGTCGCCTCCGAGTAAACAAATAGATTACACAGAAACCTACACGGCGTCTGGCTGTGCTCCCGACAACGGGAATAATGTATCACTGCCATCGGGTATCATACATAAAGATACTAATTAAATTAGAAACATAAAACACAAGAAAATACCATTTATATTGATTGAGATAGAACAAACACACATACAATACAATAATATATAATGCAAACCACAGTACAGGCATTATTAGTAAAACAGCGTTTTTCAAACTGTATTTTATTTCAAGCTCCGTCAAGCAATTTTATAATATTATTTATTTGTTTATCACAATATAAAAGAGCATTAGTAATTAGGATTGCTAATTTTTTTCAAATCTGAATAAAGGACATTATTTTGCCAAAGGCTCAGCCAAAACATGAGAGGTTTTACCGTTTATTTAACACTTTTTTTGCTTGTAAAATTTAACTGTCTTTATTGAATGCTCATCATATTGATGAACACATTTTTTCAAGTGCAAAACCTCCTCTCGTCTAAAACGTTTGTGGACGCCTGATGTAAACTGCAGTTTGCAGGAAACGGGGAGAGTAATACTCACTTACATAATTTTAACCATGTTTTTTAAACGAATAAAAAACCCAATTTTTGAATCTTTGTTCCAATCCATGGCACACTCCAGGTTGTATGTTCATTCAGCCACTAGATTGCTCTCTCTACCACAGCTTAACAAGCACCAGTGACCATTTGGTCTCGGGCGTTAGACTCGTATAACACAAAGTTGGACAAAGATGTCCGAGCTCGCAACTCAATAGGATGAACTGAAGGGGGTTTCCCACATGTGATGTATTATTGTGGTTTTCCTCTCCTCTTTCCAATATAATTGAGATGCACTTCCTTCATATTAGCAGCATCCTCAGCCCGTGAGCGAGCGAGCCACTCACCGAGTCTCACGAGGAGACGCGCACACGTGATCAAGATCGGTGAATTTCCGAGGAGGTGACTAAACTGCCCACATGGTCCATTATAAGAGTGTCTGTGCTAGAAAGTGACCTTTATACCCACACAATAGTAATATATTTTAGGGTCTACTATGCGTCTTACACGTTCTATTTATCCACAATTCACACTATGTGATCTAAACACACAGAATGAGGAGGGTGAATTGTGGGTATAAGTATCAAGGATTAATAGTCCGGGAGGGATGTAGCGAAAAGCAGGGCAGTTGTGCATTTTGGTATAAAAGCACAATTTTTATGTCACATGCACTACATACCTATACGGTGATTTTAAGGACGGGAGCAACCTTGGCTCTCACCCGGTTCACCTGTGGCATCCATTTTTAAAAATGGCACCTAGTAAGAGATACTTTTTAGAAATCATAGCATGCAACACCTCCTTTCCAACTAAATCATGGCCTGCAACACCTTCTTTCCAACTAAAACATGGCATGCAACACCTCCTTTCCAACTAGATCATTGCATGCAACACCTCCTTTCCAACTAGATCATTGCATGCTACACCTCCTTTCCAACTAGATCATGGAGGTGCCAGATAAGAACGAAACACTTTAAATTCCTTTCATTACAGCATTAACGCAAAATCCAAAGTACATATTACAAAATTAGAAATTATGATAAGATATAACAATGTGAGTTTATTGATCACCTGGCCTCACCATATCCATGAAGAGAGAGAGCAATGCTGTTTCACACCTTATGCTAGGCACAATGTTCTCTACCAAAGAAATCTTAGAAGAATGATATGCAGACCAGGACACACAGAGTTCCTGGAGGGTCAGTGATAGTCCTACTAACACGATCACACCACGTTTCTTTCAAAACTGAGTCAAACATCGAATGTTCGGAAGGTAAAATTAATGAAGGGTTGTAGGTTACCAAGCCAACAATAGAAGGAACACTCGTGTAGGTTGTGGGCAATGCGTTAACTTTCTTCCCTGTATTAATCATTTGCAACACTTCCTGATTCCTACCAGGATTATCTATGGTAGTATGTTGGAATAGCGAAATCACTGTCCCATGAAAAGAGTCATTTGCACTCGTCGCTGTTGGATTATGATCAATATTATCGACAGCAGATGTTGTGAATACCCCTATTTCCAGCACATTCAATTCTCTGAAAGTTTGTCACCGCTGTATTACCTATATCGGCTGATAGACTCAAAATTCGATAGTATGTGACAGATGATTCAAGACAATGCAATGGGTTAACAAGGTATTTCGGTCTAGTTTTAGCATGGACATCAGCACCAACAAATTGGGGAACGACCTCAAAGAAGAGTATACCCCCTCCCTCCTTTGTGTCCCCCTGGAGGACAATAGTGGAGTTGTGTATCTTATTGGAGCAAGAAGAAACCTCCTGTGAGTCCTGATATCCTGGTCTTCAAACCACCAACATGGAACAAGGTATGTAGAGCAAGAAGAAACCTCCTGTGAGTCCTGATATCCCGGTCTTCAAACCACCAACATGGACCAAGGTAGGTATGTGGAGCAAGAAGAAACCTCCTGTGAGTCCTGATATCCCGGTCTTCAAACCACCAACATGGACCAAGGTATGTAGAGCAAGAAGAAACCTCCTGTGAGTCCTGATATCCCGGTCTTCAAACCACCAACATGGACCAAGGTAGGTATGTAGAGCAAGAAGAAACCTCCTGTGAGTCCTGATATCCTGGTCTTCAAACCACCAACATGGACCAAGGTAGGTATGTGGAGCAAGAAGAAACCTCCTGTGAGTCCTGATATCCCGGTCTTCAAACCACCAACATGGACCAAGGTATGTATGTAGAGCAAGAAGAAACCTCCTGTGAGTCCTGATATCCTGGTCTTCAAACCACCAACATGGACCAAGGTAGGTATGCGGAGCTTATTTCCGTGTCCATTTAGACCAGACGAGACACTTCCATTCACCCACCAAAGTGACCCGGCAGGTCACAACTACCAGAGCTGGTATTTCTCCCGTTGTGGTTTCCCATCTCCTATCCAGGCGAGCTACCCAACATCCCTTCTCTCCTGTGCCATGGAAGGGTTTTGGTTCCATTCGCAATATTGCCGGGTTTATTTGTGTGACATTCAGATGGTCACCCCTTTCTTTGTCGTACTTTTCCATACACCCCTGTCCACGAGTTAACGCTGGACTATCTTGGGTCTTAAGGGCACAGCTCATTCGAAGAGAAACAATCTCACACTGAGAATGGCATTTCTAAGTCTTCAACACCACCAAGTCGGACACCTTAGATCAGTATGTAGCGTGTCTGCCTGTCAGAGCTAAGGATACCGGGTTCGATTACCGGCATGGCCAAAAACAGTATCGTTTGTGAACTGTGGGCTTCCCCTTTCAAAGTGACGGATAAATGGCCGGAGGAATAGTTCTAACACTGGGACAGTCTCGAATACGAGGGTGAGGAGGGGTGGGGGGTGAGGTCAAGGTGTGTGAACAACCTTCCCGGGCTGAGGTGAAAGACAGAGAGAGATGCATGGGAAAACAAAGAGAGGGACAGTTTATTATTTGCGCAAGACAAACACATGGAGTGGACCTCGGTTCTAGTTATCTGGTCCGTTCTGACACAAGTGAAGCATGAACCAAATATAAAACAGCAGGCGCTTGCACCACATTTAGTGAACAGTACGAAGATATGAAAACGTACTATAACTGTTAAAACAAGTCTCAATGTGAGACGATTCACTCTATAAGTTCGAGACTCAAATGGAATGTAAAAGATTCGCTCGGTCTATAAATAAAAGTAATCCAATATCTCCATCCGCACTGTCGAGTAGCAAATAACGACCATTGAAACTAAGGGTCAGGCGAATAGGGGCATCTTTGCGACCCTCCGCCAAAATGTGGTGCACACCAAAGGGGGTATCCGAAAACTCACACACGAGAGGGGGATCCCCTCTCAATAAAAACCCACGGGTCATAAATGTATGGCCAACGCGGAGTCTTATCATCACGACCTCCTTTCTTCTCTACTTTGGTATATAAGAGGGCCATCGTGACACGCCGTCCCTAATGGACCGCAGCTTGTTCTGGACAAGGGTCGAGCGAAACTCACTGTTCGTGGAGGTATATAAGACCCCACGACGAACATAGCCCTTTAGATAGAACAAATATGACATACAAACTTGCCTCAGAATGGAGGTGAGCCACCAGGAATCTAACAGAAGGTGAGATAGGTGTTTAAACGACTAACGTTAAGAAAAATTGTTCGTGGATCATCTTCCCGAGAGGATTACAACAGTACAGAGAGAACGCTACCATTAGAGCACCCGTGGAATCCGTTAGGATGAGAATAGAACGGTGACACGGTAAACAAAACTCAACGATTTAAAAATGGCGTATAGTTCAGCCTTAAGAACATTGGTTCCACTCGGTAAACCAAAGTTGAAATTGAAGCCTTCCACAGCAAAAGCACATCCCACGGAAGCCCCAGACTTCGATCCGCCCACGTAGATGCGACGGAAACCTTGAAAGACAGTGGCGGAAAGCTTACTAAAAGCCCTCTCATAATATATAGCTAATTCACAGTTTTGCCGCTTTAAGGAGCTTGGCAAGATTCAGATGGCATCGGGGTAGATGGGTCTTCTGTATCTCCCAGGGAGCAGCTGGACCTGAAGAGGTCGGGATAGCCTTTTGAAGGACTGTCCCACACGTGTAAAGAACCGGTAGCATACGGGTCCCCCCACGCGACCTTGTACTACGCTATTTGTTTCGATACAATGTAAGGTTGAGGGGATGGAACATCGTGCTTTGGCCCGTAAGATGCTAGAAGATAGGACGGCCGGTAAGAAAGAGATTCTGACTGGACCGGTACGAAAAGCACCAGTAGCCAGCCGGATGCCAGCGTGATGGACACTAAGTAGTATCTTTAACGCCGAAGGTCCAGCGTACTCCTCATATACAAAGCTGCTATAGTCTGGATTAGATTCTACCAAATTCAGGTATAGGCGCATAAAGATCTCCCTATCAGCAACCCAAGAATTACCGCTAATTACTTTGAGTATATCGAGGGCTTTTAAACACCTGGATTTCAAATCTTCTGTGTGTGGAATCCACTTTAGTTTGAAATCAAATAAATACATCAGATAATGTGATAATGATCCTTACCTCCAAACCACCAATTAAAAAGGGTAATCAAGAGAATGTACCACCAGGTGACATCATGAGCTGACAAGATAATCGACCGGGGCTCGGTTACGGCCAAAACCACACTGAATATTCGGTAGAAGATTGCGGGATTCTAAAAACAACATAAAACGTTAACTAACAATTTTTTTCAAATACCTTGTTTAAACACACAATCTGTTAATGCTGTCGGTCTGTAACGTGCTGGGTCCAATTCCTCCTTGCCATTGTTTGGGTCATGACGAGATTTACAAACTATTGTAGAGGTCCTGTCCATTAAGGGACAGTATCGATTGTTTTACGGGTTTATTTTAGGAAGTAAAAATAGATTCGTATTAATTCGCCCCACTGTACAGTCGGATTAAGTTAGAAGGAAATTTTGTCGAGAGTTAGGAAAGTCACTAAAACTATGTTCATGTACTTTTCATAGTGATGTGATCTGTAGCTTGATAGATATTATCAGTACCAATAAAATAACAATAATAATATAGTAACATATGTTTGTATTTTCTAAAAGTTGATTCCTGTCAGACTTTGTAGCTATCAGCTGGTTAAAATATATCACACCTGCATCGGTGGCCACGGGGACTTAATGTCAGACTCGTCTAGTCTAGTACGCTATTCACGGGGAGGTCTGGGTTCGAAAACTGACTAAGTGTACTGAGAGTGGTTTCCAATTTAATGTTTTCCCATTCTATCCAAGCAAATGCTGATACACCTTTTTTGTACCGTCCTCATCCTAACTGCAATAGCGTAACTTAAATAAGTATAGACTGTACGGGTAGTAAGGTGCAATTAAAATACAACATCTAGGAGGCTGTGATGCATTAAAATACAACATCTAGGAGGCTGTGATGTATTAAAACGCATCCGTGAATAGAGGAATGAAACATTTACTGAGGGTTCCATTTTTTCCCGCTCCAAAGTGTACGCCCCTCTAAACTCACATTAAGTTGGCCTGGTTCCAGCGCCCAGTCAATTAATGGACCGCGAGTGGCTACTAACTAAAATACTCGCCACTAGACTGTGCCACCAGCAGCTTCTCTGCACTCTGACAGATCACGATAGACATTACAAATAACTCTCGAAACACACAGGATGCTGAACATGTTGAAGAACCATAAACATGTTGCAGAACCATACATGACTCTCTAAACATGTTGCAGAACCATACAGGACTCTATAAACATGTTGCAGAACCATACAGGACTCTATAAACATGTTGCAGAACCATACATGACTCTATAAACATGTTGCAGAACCATACAGGACTCTATAAGCATGTTGTAGAACCATACAGGACTCTATAAGCATGTTGTAAGTCAGGCTCCGTGCACCTAGACAGGAACTGAACTGAGGCCATCAATATCAAGTATACTAACCTTATACCCAGTCCTACACCATAGCTTAGCCGATAAACAGATCTGATCAAAAGGTCCCGATGGGAGTTTAAAAATATCTCCGTTCTTATGTTATTTTACGATAAGTGGTAAATTATCGTTCTTGGGAATGGTTGCTGCACTTCTCCTACAGTTAAATGAGTCGTTAACGTTATTATTATTAATTATTAATCTCAGCGCCATATAGATTAACGGTTTAATTTATGTGATAAGGAAGAGGAAGGAAGTTTAGGCTAAGTGAATCCACACCCGCGTGGAAAGAGGTTGGAAAATCCCATGTTAAACTCTAAGTGTACCTGACCAAGTTTGAACCTAGAGTTCCCACCACAGTATAGCCACTATATTGCGAGACGGACGCCCTAGGATGTGAATAGTCTTAAACCTATTTACTGTTTGAGTGTAGATGATTTAAAAGAAGTGAGCTATAGCTTTAAGAAGTGTTTTATTCCTCTAATTTGCCGACTAAGGAGAAGAGAAATGGCCGTCGTTCATCTGAGAAGACTGAGTTATCAACCATCCCGTCCCGAACATTCTGAAACAATGTCTGGCCTTAGCTACTGCCAGGATTCTGTCCACTGAGCTATCTTTAGAGAGTATTTATACAGGCAGACTACGAAATATAGAGCTGGGAAATATAGAGCTGGAAAATATTGAGCTGGGAAATATAGAGCTAGGAAATATAGAGCTGGGAAATATAGAGCTAGGAGATATAGAGCTAGGAAATATTGAGCTGGGAAATATTGAGCT
>CABFWB010001895.1:76418-87718 GCA_902151455.1 Timema bartmani | reverse complement strand
GGGGTGAACTATCAACATAGCATAGAGGCTGCTGTCAGGACAGTAGGGGTAGGGGGTGAACTATCAACATAGCATAGAGGCTGCTGTCAGGACAGTAGGGGTAGGGGGTGAACTATCAACATAGCATAGAGGCTGCTGTCAGGACAGTAGGGGTAGGGGGTGAACTATCAACATAGCATAGAGGCTGCTGTCAGGATAGTAGGGGAAGGGGGTGAACTATCAACATAGCATAGAGGCTGCTGTCAGGATAGTAGGGGAAGGGGGTGAACTATCAACATAGCATAGAGGCTGCTGTCAGGACAGTAGGGGTAGGGGGTGAACTATCAACATAGCATAGAGGCTGCTGTCAGGACAGTAGGGGTAGGGGGTGAACTATCAACATAGCATAGAGGCTGCTGTCAGGATAGTAGGGGAAGGGGGTGAACTATCAACATAGCATAGAGGCTGCTGTCAGGATAGTAGGGGAAGGGGGTGAACTATCAACATAGCATAGAGGCTGCTGTCAGGACAGTAGGGGTAGGGGGTGAACTATCAACATAGCATAGAGGCTGCTGTCAGGACAGTAGGGGTAGGGGGTGAACTATCAACATAGCATAGAGGCTGCTGTCAGGATAGTAGGGGAAGGGGGTGAACTATCAACATAGCATAGAGGCTGCTGTCAGGATAGTAGGGGAAGGGGGTGAACTATCAACATAGCATAGAGGCTGCTGTCAGGACAGTAGGGGTAGGGGGTGAACTATCAACATAGCATAGAGGCTGCTGTCAGGACAGTAGGGTAAGGGGGTGCACATGATTGTATTTTATGACTTCATCCTGTTACCCTGATACTGTCTTCCCTGACTCCACAACAACTGGCGTGTGTTTATAAGTGGTGTAGTACTAGGATGAGTTAGTCTGTAAGTCATGGCTCAGACACGTTTAATACCGGAGTGTAAAATACGCTAATAGTTTCCCAAGAGTTAATCGGCCGTTAGAAACAATAATCGTCCAATTAACCGGCGCGTCACGGAGTGGGTTGCCCTCCCCGGGGCTGTACGTGTGTAAGCTACCCCTGCAATGTTGGTTTCCCTGCACGGCCATGGAGGCGTTCACCGGACCAAGACGTGCCACGCTGTTAGCCTGCCTACAGGGGCAGCCTTGAAGTTATTACACAACGAGCAATACGTGCCCGCTGCGGTGAGACGAACCTTCCACGGGTTGTAAACTATTATGGACTGGTTTCAAAACAAAACTAAATAAAAACTTTACGAGACCCGTAACCGCCATTTTGTGTGCACAGGGAGTTGTAAACAGTAACCAGTAGAATCGGACGAGAGGTTAGTGCTCCTGACAATTCTGGCAACAAGAGGAAATGTTGTATTGTTTGATATTCCGTTAGAGTTTTCATAAAACTGTAAATGAAACTGTACAACTTATTAAGCAGCTCAACATCCCAAATAAGACAGATTTTATTCCAGAACATATTATTTCATAATATAATTATAGTTAGCACCAACTTATACTATAAATAATTCTGCAACTACACGCCTTCGTCTGCGTGTCCACCGGTAGGGGATTCCTTAGAATTTGCGAATGTTGGTGAATTTCTTCATAAATATCCCTATATCTGGACAGTTTTAAAACTAATAGATAACTAGATAATTTGCACTAAAGTTAGTTCCCTGCGAACTGCGTCTTACCTCGGCCGAACTATCCATGATCAACTGCACTAATATGGTAAGGAGGAGGAAGAAAGACTTTTAAAATAAGTGTACCTGCATTCGCGTGGGGGGAAATGGGAAATGGGGAAAAAACCTCAGTGAGTCTTTCTGGGAACCAAACCGTGACCTCCCCATAGCTCTACTTCACACCACGTGACCACCGTATTCTGTTGTGTACCTTGTTATTAGCCTGGATCTAGGTTTATAAACATTCACTCTCCCCCTCCCCCTTTAGTTACTCTCTCTCTCTCTCTCTCTCTAATGACGTGTTGGCCACCCCTGGTGAATGTTATAAACGCATCGTGCGACTCATCAAGAGAGACTGAGTAGACCCGACCAGACATTCCTTCAGGAGTTGGAGGTCGTGAGGAGTAGCGAGAGAGGAAAGGAGGGAATAATTCCCACCCCGCCCCCCTCAGAATCCTCCATCCACACTCTCCTCCTGAGGGCACAGCACAGGAAGGATGTTAAAGGGTTACGGGAAGTTTTTTTTTTGGTGGATGCTATCCCGGCGGTTTTTAGCGGTGGGTGGGGGTAGTAAAGGGGTGTTCTACTCGCCCCTACACCCCTCTCCAGTGGTGGGCGAGTCTAGGGAGTTGTAGCCCCTGTAGCCGGTCATAAATCTGTAATGCGGCTGCTTGGCCTCTAAACACCACTACTCCACTTCCAAGGACATCATTTAGTTATAAATACATCCACAGTGGACTGCACCAACCTCTTTCCTCTTGAACCAGTCCTTGAGAAAACTTGCGCGGAGGGATATCAATATAGTTCTTATTTGTCAACAAAATAATACTACTGTGTTCCACATCTTACTACAAGACCTGGTACACTAATGGGGGTAGATATGACAGGGAAGGTACAATTTAGAGGACATGTAACAGTATTTGCCTGGAGGGAGAGTGAGAAACCATTTAGGAATAATACATATTGTCAGTACCGAATGGAAGGAGGTTGTGTGTCATAGAGTTGGTTAGGTAAAGGACGTTTAAAGATTAAGGGGCTAATCTTGTGAACATGACTGTACAAACAAGGGATGGGGGTGATGAACCAGTGAAAAAAAACAGAACGAGGAAAGAGCCAATCAAAGAGTAACGAGGGTCGAAATGGCCAGCATTTTTTTTTTTGCGCTGAAACTGAAATAACTTTTTTCGCGCGGAGGAAATTGAGAAATAAAAAACGGAAGAGATTATAATTATGACGTCTTAGCTTAGAAAATTAAAAAAAAGTGAGGAGTTAAATATGGCAATGAAAACACTGTGAAATGGATAAAACAGTCCCAGGTGGGATGGTTTTGAAAACAACAAACTCATAAAAGAGTTTTCAGGGAAACAAAAAATACAAATAGTATTTCACGTTTTCTCTCGTGAAACAGTTTATTGTTTATTAAATAAATTAGAGGGGATACGAATTCGCGAGGAATAAATTCAGATTCTTATGTACTATTCTCATTTCACACACTTAATGTATTGTTTTAGTTTAAACAAAAGCAAAATATGTAGGCTATTATTATAATTACTCACATGTATTCATGGATAGTAAGTAGTTGAATTCTATTCTCGATCTCCCTAGTTTAATATTAATGTTGATACTTGTTTAGTATAGACGTACAACAGAAAGAGAAATCACTTGCCCCCAACCCGAACAAAGTGGTTTATTGCCAACTTTCCCACTGTATGTATCTGATATCTGTGTACTTATACTTTAACACAATTGTTTTTATTTATTTTTTACATCCATTACTGTTTCCAGCCTGTGGTAAGTTTTTTACTCAAGCCATTTATTTTCCACCACCGGCTTGCTAGGCCTGTCGTAGCATTCATATGCCTTATAATCTAACTTAAGACTAGGACAGACACAACATCCAGTCCCCGGCCGTCAATTTATCAATGTGATAGGGTACACCCATATTTTCATCAATGATACATTTTCAACCATGCCGGGAATCGAACCCGGGCCCTTGGTTCAGTAGACAGACAAGCTACCGACTGATCTAAGATGTTGGACTATTTATTTATGTCTGAATATCTCCAAGGCTGGAACAGCTCTACCTTCTAATCCACGTGTTGGTTGTTGGTTGTTGGTTGTTGGTCTACCTAAACACACGTGCTATTATCGTCCTACCACACATCCGGGATATCCACATATCTACACGAAGGTAAAGTTGTATATGAAATGCAGCCACATTTGCGCGGAAGAAGATTGGTAAAGCAAGCGGAGAAAAATAAACCTCAATACCTTCCAGAGATTTGAACCCCAGCCTCGCCCACGCTGGCAAACCAGATGAGACGGGGCTGACGCATCAGTCGACGTGTCCACCGTTACCGGATATAACTGGGTTCAAACAAGAGGACTATTCTTACCATCTCATTGGAACGTGAGATAAAGGCGTTAGTCTGCTCTGGTTTGCTGGAGTTAGTAAGCTTCGGGTTCGAATCCCGGCAGGGTGTACAGAGTTGTAGAGGGGAGGGGGGCTCATTAACCTTCCCCTCCTCCAGTGTGAGTGGTGGGGATGTTGTGACATCCAAGGGAGGGGTGAGAGGAATGGGATGTACTTTGATTATGATGACGAAGTATTAACATATCTGGTGTACGGCGAGACCCGGTGCTAGTTACACGTTCAGCCGCCGAGCACTGTAGTCGACACGTGAATGTGGGAAGATAGCTGTTGTAACTCATGTGATGATGTATCCGAAGATGAACGCTAGAACGTGACATGTCTCCAGTGCATTGGTCACGTTCAAATAGTTGTACAGTACAATTACTTGATCTTCACTTCGATTGGTTGATCAATATAAAACACTGATTAGTCAATAGAAATAGTTAAAGCTGTCATACAATCCAGGAATACACACGAAGATGGATCAGATGTCAATTTGGGGCACTTTTTTAAATATACAGTAAGACCACCCACACCCGAACCTATAATATCCGAAACGGCATTTTTGTTTGTGTATTTTTTGTCAGTAGCTAAACTGCCAAATAAAGTTTTTACGTCGCTAAAGGCTTTATTTGTTAATATATACAAATCATTGTAATTTAAACTTATTTTAACAAGGAAAATAGGAAAACCAGTTCATGTTTACTGATGTAAAGTTTGTTATGTCGAATACTGTATGTAGGTACATACACATACAAACCATGTGTTTCTCTATCTAACTATGTATGCTATGTATTTATTGTTTCTATTTAACTCTTCATATCCAAACCGGGTTGAGCCCCGTTATTCCGGTTATCAGAGGTTGTGTCAGTATGTAGTGGTATCTCTGAGTGAGTCAGCACAAAGCAGTGACGGGGGTGAGTACCACAATGTCCGTAAAGGGAGCTATAAACTGTGAGCGACGTTGTCCTCTGTCACGAAACTATCAATCGTGATGAAACCACATCTCCCAGAACGACCCGAGGAGTCTTTATTTGCGTCTCGAGACAAACTTGGTCGCTTTTGAAGCTCGAAGATAGCGAGGGTTTGGTTCGGGGAGAGGGGCCCATTTGTTCTGGAGAAACCCGAGGGGAGACGACAATCTACTGGGGGAGGGGAACTGTGTACTCAACCCGGAGACGAAACAATCTCGAGGTCAGCGGTCGGGGTCAAATAAATGGTCCACTGCACCACACACACACTGTCTCACACTTTTATTCAAAAATAGGGACATTTCATTAAAACTCGTAAGATGTATGAAACAAAATAACAAACATTGTTGGAAATAAGACGAACGTCTCCGTCCACCTAAAGATCAATTCCCCGTTTCAAAAATCTCCTTATATACCATATCATCATATATAGGCCTACATTTGCGTATAGCTTGGAAACCATTGCTTTTATAAAATATATTTCAATTTTAAGAGCCCTACATCTTTGCAATGATAAGTAATTTCTTATCTCAAAGAGTTACGGAGATATGGTAAGCGTTGGAAGTGTCTTCTTTCTGTTTCAAGGTAGTTTTCACGGTAAAACAAGATGCCCCATTTTGTTTGTAATGCTAAACAGGGGCTGGACACGAATTTTAATAAAAACTGTCAGGTCATATTTTGAGAAAAATCGATTTGTTTTTCTCTTTTCACCTTTAAATATTTTACCCTTAATTTTAGGGTTATATATCTAATTGCAAACACCTTGGGGGCACCTTTAGAATACAAAGTTTTAGGATTATCGGTAAAATTATTTATACTAGGCCTGGATACAGACAGACAGACAGACAGACTGCGTTGCAAAATACACTTTTTCATATTCAGGGAATCTGTGAAACTTGGACACCCCTCAAAATCTCGAGTTCTATTCTTTTGATGATCACAATTCTGTCTCCCCCCGAGGTAATGCAAAAAAATGTTGTTGAAAATGGATTACTCCAGAAAAGGCTTTTTTTGTATGTAATAATGTTTTTGTGAGTATTCACTGTCCGTCGATAGTGGGACACACCCTCCGTCTTAGCACCAGAACTGCCGGACCAACTCTCTGGACTGTTCATGTGTGTATTCTCTCAACACGATGTGGATGTGTTCGTAGCCTCGAGACTTCCAACACGAGTTTCTGTATCGTGCACACATTATGTTGGATGTTTAGCTGCAGCGTGTTTGGTCACCCTTTACAAATATTGATTGGTCACTTTATTCCTTCTCCATCATACGCTCTCTCATGCTTCTCATACTCTCTCTCATGCTTCTCATACACTCTCTCATGCTTCTCATACTCTCTCTAATGCTTCTCATACTCTCTCTCATGCTTCTCATACTCTCTAATGTTTCTTCCTCCCAATCTACACTCTCATTGAAGAAACATACAAAAGAGTGGACTGTACAGTCTGTTTAGCCTGAAAGGTGAGCCTATCAAGTCACGCCATAATGTAGCCATGTAGAGGAGATTGATACCTTTCAGGGTTAATGAAGGGTATAATCTTGCAAGCCAAACAACTTGAGATCACGGTGGATGCTGTACAGTATCATGGGGTGTGATGAGGGTAGGGGGGGGGTGTAATTGAACACAACAGTCATGAGAGGGAAGAGGAGGGTGAGGGAAAATAGAGGACTACAATGTTTCTGGAAAATCCGACGAGAGCCTTCTTTCATTCCATTCCATCTTTGATGGTTACTTGAGAATATTGAACTTTGTTCTTCGTGAGCATGGCTCCATTTTCATCACCCCTTAGAAGCCGCCACCTTGCATGGATGCACGTGCTGCACCCAGTCATAGCACCTACAAGTACACTGTGTAATGCACCCAGTCACAGAATTGGTTCAGAACATTGTAGAATCATCTTGTCACTTGGCCCACTCATGCATAAAAAGCACCCACTCAATTTGCAAGACCTTGTAAGTTTTCAAGAGCGGGGAGAGGAAGAAATAAAGTAATGAGGAGGTAAAGAAAGAGTAACTCACCTTCTTAAAACATGAACAAGGGACCCGAACAAAACTTGGCCATCATCCAGACAATGGAGGCTCGCTCTTTGCGTGAATGAGACAGGGTTTTTTTTGCTGGAAATACTTTTAAAAAAATTGTGCAAAGAATGTTATTCACAAACTTTTCTTCTGACGTTATTTCCCCCCGTCTGTTTTCTTATGCGCGCCATAGAATCACGTTGTACTCCTTCCATGGCTGGGATAGGGAGAGTAGACTTTACCAAGGTTTCGGCTCTTTGAGAGATTACTCCGCCCGCCTTTACTAACTGTTCCGACATTCCGTAAAGGGGGGGCAAGGGTTAAAAAATGTACGTCTTTAGCAGAGGAATTGCCCGCGCTAGTATTTTTATTTTATTTTCCTTCTTCATATCGATGGCGTTCATTTTTCTTTATTCCTTCTCCTCTAGTCGTTTCTCCTCCCCTCGTGTTTCATCGCGTTCTTTATTTATACCCTCTGTAGGAAATAACTACAAACAATGACTGGCATCCCTCCCCTACCCTCTTTTTTTTTATGAAATAGAAAATATATGAAATTTTTCATACCGGAACATTTTTTCTTCTCTTTAGACGATTGCTTTGACGCGATAGAAATCTATTTCTATACAAATTGTGCTCATTTTTTTGATTTTTTTTTTGCGGATGGACTATGTTGTTGAACCTTTTTATTACTAGTCATATCACTGTCATGTTTATTAAAAATATTTTCGCGCAGTGATATTAACTCATATTTTCTTAACAAAGAAGAATCCAACCTAATTTGTCAGCTCCGTAATAAGTCAGGAATGATCCTATATTTTGTTTCTCTAATAATGTTTAAGAGAGTAATTCATACAAACTTACAAATGAAAAATGTTCAACTCAGAAACTAAAATTTCTTTGAACTGCTATCTGACATTTTAAGCAGATTACTGGCGCTAAGACTCCAGTTATAAGAATAGGAAACCGTACACAATCTTGCCGGCCTCTTCGATTGGGAGACTCTATGGTCGAATATTGTTTGAAGTGCTCCGTTTCCTGAGCTATACTTGATACCCCGATTGTCGGGGAATGATATGGGAATATCGACCTTAAGGTGGGTCAAGCTTGTAGTAGTGGCTGTGTACATCTTGATGTGAACCCATTTTGGAAAATATTGGGGGCTAGAAGGGTCTCAGGCTCAGAGACTCCGAGTCACTGTTTCGAATACCGGTTGTATTGACGTTTTCAATTTGCACAGGTGAACCGCGAGTTGTTCGGAGTTCACTATAACTGCATTCACAGGTGTCCATATGTTTGTTGAAGAATATTTCACCTACAATATTTATTAGACTGCGCCTGCTGATAGCGGGAGATCAGAGTTCTGATCCCTGTTGAATCTATTCAGGGTGGTGTTTCCTAAACGGTTTCCTACTCTCCTTACATTTAAATTCGGGTGCATTACCTCTAAACTGCTTCCTCTCTCATTCCTACCTCATTAGAGTAATTATCGTGGATGGGTGTAACCTGAACAGGCAGTGGGACACGGGTATTAAAAAAATCACAATATTTAAATGATTTTCAACATTTAATTATGTTTTACTGAGATCGGTGGACACGTGGGCTAAATGTCAGGCTCATTTCATGTGGCTTGCTAGTTACGGGTATGTCGAGGTTAGAAACACGGATAAGTGTATTTTGTTATTATAATGGATTCCCAATCTTCACGCAAATACTGATACATTTCCTTTCCATTTGAATTTAATCATGACCAGCCTACATAACATAAGGTTACAGTACCAGACGACCAAAGATGGTGGAAAACTACTCAATTCTTAAATTACTACCGATAAAATGTCAGAAGAAGGAAATGTATTTTCAGTTTGTCATCAATGACCAGTTTGATTTCCATCACCATGGCAACGGTAAAAACTCACAGATTCAAATCATTCAAAAGGAGAATTTGACGAAGTGCGTAAACACACCTTTCAGGTAAAATTAAAAAGAGCTATAGAATTATACAAAATAATTAATTTTAATAAAGTAGTACTAGTCAATACATGAATTATTATAGTTACAAGAAACTATAAACTACTTTTAATCTGATGACCAACATCCTTCCCTGAACATGAAAAAACATTAAAACTGTTTTTATATCAGTGATTCAGAATGTCAGGTAATATCACTAACAGAGTTCCATTTGGAATACAAGTCTGTTAATCAACGGAATATAAACTGTTTACTGACGATTTAAAATAACAAAAATAAAAATACTTCCTTTACTCCATTAACTGATTAAAATACCAACAAAATTAAACTTATTTTCATATATGTAAGATTTAAGCACTAACAAGCCACGAGTATAAATTAATTGGGTATTTTTACTAATCAATATCTTAACCCTTTTGACACATTTTATTTTGCGTCACAATTTTTCACTCTTTTAACAAGATAATTTTACTTAATAATGATGATAATAATAAAAAAAAAAGTACAAATACTGCTAAATGAGCAGGAATAATAAATTATTTTACATTTGTTGTAAATTGTACACTTTCGAAAGCCCTACCTACATCTTTGAAACTAGGATTATCATAAACGTCCCTAGAAGACCTTTTCAGATAATGTTTGATTTATTAATTTGATAGCGACCACAATATTGGAATGGCCGAGTGATCGGTGTCTGTCTTTGCTTACAATCTGAACACTGAACACTGAACACTGAACACTGAACACTGAACACTGAACACACTGGTTCTCATTTGGAGGTATGAGCTCAAATATAACTTTTCACAATGTATTAGATAAAAATAAACAAACATTTATTTGTCCTAATAATATAAAGTTTCACTAAATTATGTATTATATATATATATTATTTATATTATATATATAATGACGTATCAGACCTTACCCCTGGTTATTTAACAGTCTACTAGTATTTTTAAGTGTAAATATTATTCAAATACGAGCACATGGAGCGTGGAAAGTTAGTCAAGAATGGCGTATTTCCATAAAGTTTATTTTATTTTTAAAAACCACGACATCTGAAAGTTCTATGAATATAAGAGGACATGGAAATATATAAATAAGTAATTGGGGGTAATATATTGGACAGTTACCAATGTGGGTTAGTTAATACTTTCAATTTAAGTCTATATGGGGCAATATTTTCAAACTGTGTTTCCCGTACGGGGGCCATTGTCTTTGTTGTGTTCAAGATGGCGCCTCTAGTAGCAATCAGGAAGACTAGTGAGAGAGAGAGAGAAGATATAGACTAAACAAGAGAGAGGGAATAATCTTGTTGACATTTAAACGCGGTGGGCTTCGAATTTCGTGATATGTCAATTTAAAAAAAGAAAAGTTATTATCTTATATCGATTATATTATATTTTCAGTCTGTTTTCAGTTTTCCATTATTATTTCTTGGATACCATTTTCTGGAGTTGATTGTAAGTGATCCTCTCTTCAACTACAGTATGGAACGTTTTTGAATGAGGTTGAGTTTCTCTTTATCTTGGCGTCGTTTTAAAGATGTCATAAATCCACAGTTGTGAATGTAAATATTATCAAAATGGTATTAAAGTTGAAAGTGAATGTGTCAACAGTTAGCCCTGGATCACAACTAGGAATGTTTGTGAGGAAAGGAGACAAAATACAAACACAATGGAGGGTATATTTCTATTTGTATCTGAGATTTACCCCTCCCCATTTCAAGCCATCCAAGAACATCCTTTACTCTAAATTATTCTACAAAATCTCAACTACCAGCATCGACGCTATTTTCTACATACTGATACTAACAAGTTAATATTTTCAACTATTTCACGTTTGTCAACTTTCATTGCCATGATTTCAGCCATTGCCAAACTCATAATAATTTATTCTTAATGTCTCAAGCAAATAATTTTCTTAGTTTCGATATTTTAATTGAAATAATTACGAGCATAATAATTCTTGCTTTACTGTACTCTCTTTGTATTGTTTTTTAAGTTTCTCTTAACATTAATAAGTGAACACTGTTTGCAGATTTTAAAAAAATTGACATTTATATTTATATTTTTACATTAGTTATCGGATCTCCACAGACAGCTGATGTCGTTTAACCTCGGATTGCGTGAATGTTTGACAAATGATGTGAAATATTATTTTAATTTATTTCATGTTTATCATCATACGTTCACCGCATTGATATTAAAGTGTTTATTGATGTGTTTCCACCAAGTTTTGTTATTGTCCAACTGTGTGTGT